>BMAW01083370.1:663705-709642 GCA_019974015.1 Nephila pilipes
ATATATTCAATTTAATAATTTATCGTTTACTCTAATTTTCATTACATGCAGCTGATATAATATTCAATTTAATAATTTATCATTTGCTTTAATTTTAATTTCAAGAAGCTGATATAATATTCAGTTTAATAATTTATCGTTTGCTTTAATTTTAATAACGGAAAAGTTTACTATTGTCCATTTCTCGATATTTCATCGTTTATTTAATTTTTATATTTAATCGAAAAATTTAATAATAATTATAAGAAAAAAGCGCACCTTGGGTGGCTAAATTTGTTCTTTGCAAAACTTTGTATATAACTTTATTTTTAGAAATCCTTTTGATTAATCTTATTTTGTATTTATTTTTTTTATTTTATTTTATTTCATTTTCTTCTGCTGACTTGTCTGTCAGTGGAAAAACGCCAGGTTACTAGCAGGACCAGAAAGATGAAGTGTCGGATTATTGGGGAAATACCTATTACATCCCCCCCCTCCCGTTAAATGTTGCTTTCAGAACACATGTCTTTGACGGGGAGTACAAGTTTGAAGTATGAGGTGATAGCTCAGGTGTCGTCATCGTCATTTGACTGAGGTTTGAAATTACAAGGTCCGTTGCCTATAACCTCATATTGCTTTTAAGTAGGGCGTTATTAAACAATCAATCAATCATAACATGTATCGCTTATTGCATTAATTTTATATATTAATTCTTAATTTTTTTTAAAAAAAAAGATTATATTACCTTTCAGTTATGTGTTGTTTTGGCAATGAATTTCTAGAACGGACATTTTGAACGAAAAACAAATACAATGTCACTAGGCAAGGTAAGCCATAAATCCCTAAAAATTCATATTTTTCAACTTTCAAACCTATTTAGATTTAAATTAATGATATTTTTCAAAGAAATGAGTCAAATATAATCCCCGTAACGCAAAATCCACGTCTCTGACATCAACCTATTGTGTCCGAAAAGAGGTTTTTTTTTTTTTTTTTGTAATAAAATATTTTATCTGAGATATTCATCTGTGTTAGATATTCATAAATTATGCATTCACAGAAGTACATTGATTACTTTTGACTTGCCTAAAAGGTGATCAAATTTTTAATTTCAAATAAATATTATGTGTGCAAAGAGCAAAGAAAAAAGCATTACTTACACAAACAAGTGCTCCAAAGACAAAAGCATGCGTAGTTATTTCGAATAGATAAATGAGATATTCTAAAGGAATGTATTTTTAAATTACATTGAAATTACATGCATTGTGATTTTTAACAGTGAAGCTATTTTTCTCTTCCTTGGAGAATAATACCTGCCGCTCTGTTATTTTTTTGATAAATTCAATTCTCTTAAATGTTATATTTTTAATTTACATTTACAGAGAGTGAGATTTAGAATATATTTACTATTTGAAATTCTTATAGGAAACAATATCCTTTTCTAATTTTATTTTGCAAGTTATTCATTTAAATTTTGCATATTATTCCACAGTATTAATTATTTATACATTTTACATTATCGTTTTATTCTAAATTTTACGTGAGTTTTATAGAAAATATTATTTGCAACTTTTTAGTTTACTACCGAAATTTTAATTCATATACAAAGAAAAAAATTTAACGTATAACCTTAATGATTTGGAGAAAAGGTTTAGTTGAATTTTTATTTTGATTTATTTATTCAGTAATTAAACCTCTTAAGCCAAAGCAAATTAACATGAATAATCATTGTAAATAGTAAACTTAAGCAAAATTAAACGGAACAGATAATGCAAAGCTACTATTGTGTAGACAATATAAATATCCGACAATACCTATAATATATTTCGTCTCGTCCTCAATACAGCAAATGCAAAATTAAATTCAACTATTACTTATTAATTTAATTAAATATTGTTGTATTACTGAAAAACATTTCACATTAGAAAAATTAATACAGTGAATGATAGTTAAAATAATATGTGAAACTACTCTATGACTAGAAAATGTGAGCATTACTAATTAAAAACGTATCTGATAACACGTTACTTCCATTATTCAGACTTCTTATTTAAAAAAAAAATTCGTTTTAAATTATACTCTTATTTATAGGTTTTGAAGAGTTGTATTATTTATTTGATTTATCAAGTTTTAGAAATGTGTTTTATGTATCAGAGACATTACCTTCCCACCAGACTTTACCTTCAACTTTCGTGGTTGCTTCTTCAATCGGTTTCTGAAGGTTCACAAACTTTGTTAACCTGTTCGTCTCTCTGTTTTTCGACTGTCGTCCCTTTGACTAACACCTGGCGTTTCGACTGTGAATTTTTCCTTTGACTAACATTTAGGGTTTATTTCTGATTCTACATTTGAGTTATCAGCTTCTATCCAATCAAATGACACGTGATGATACAAATGTATAAAACTTCAGAAGTGGAGTAAATAGATATAAACAAGTCGTGTAAAAGCGACAGAGAATTGAATCGAAATGTATAATAATAAGGCTATGGGGTAACAGGAAGGGTGTTAGTGTGATGTGCGCAAAAGTCATGTGGCGTGTATTGTTGATTTGATGAGATTAGAACTCATCGCTATCGGAGCAACTGAATACTTGAAGGAAGCACTTGCATCGAATTCCGATAAGCGTTTCCTTTGCTATCTTTTTGAAGTTGCTAGTACTCCAGGATAGACATTAAACAATTTGAAAGCATCCTCCTTATCAGAGCATCAATAAAATCTAATTTTTGATGCAAATGATTATTTTAATTAATTTGTCTGTGCTTGAACTTAAGTTGAAATTTAGATCTTGTAATTAGAATAACATTTAAAATAACAGACGAAACATGTAACAGGATGACGTCGCAACATTTTTGCCGAATTCAATTCAGACTGTAATTTCCTCTCGGAAAACCTCCATGAAAGGGTTGCTTGGTATATTTTCAACCAAATCTATAGCATCATAATTTAAGCATCACTAATACCGTCTGGATTGTAATCCACATCATCGTTAACGAATACCCGAATCCATACGAAAAAAATCTGAAATCGAATGGCTTGATTGATGCTCGGTTATAGAATGCGCCGAACCATAGCGAACCAGATTGACAGCACTTACTGCACAAACAAATAAAATTTTAATTACCTCTTTATCTCTTTCTCTATCATTAAATTAATTAAAACTCCATTTAGTCGATGCCATCATTTCTGTTCGGAACAGAAAAGAAAAGTTTGAATTGTGTTTTCTTTTTTTAGACTCGATTCTTTCCAAATAAAGTTGCTTTTTTATCTGGAATCTTCATATCTGATGATGATATCTACGTGGTCACCTGTTTTATGAATTTGCTGTTGAACATATTGAAGGAAAGTTTTGCAAAAATTTGTCAGGGACTAGAAAAAAATTTACTCGGAAACAGAATATTTTGAAATTTTAATCAACTTAATAATTTCAAATTTCTCTTTGCATTAAACAAGTTTTTAACAGAAACAAAACAAAACAAAAATATTGAATAAAATAAATTAATAAGTTAAGAAATTCTTTGTGGATCAGCGTGCAAATTAGAGAAAATGAAATGCATGGTTGCTTACATATTTCATATTCGTACTGCAATGTAATATATAGGAAGAATATTCAATGAATTTCCTTAATTATGGACTGGTCATGAGTAATGTGTTACGTCCATTATTACATATCCGATATACAAATATTTTGATAGCAATAAGGACTAAATTTTACATAAATTGCTATAGATTGCCTTTTTTGGGAAAATCAAACTTCGCATCTTTTATTTTGGAATTTAAATATAGTTAAATATTTCAGGAACATTGTGTGGTATTTTTTTTTACGTGGCTGCTAGCCTATTAGTCACGGACATGAACTGTTAGGTTTGAGTCCTAATGCCACAAAAGACCCACCGTGTAGTGGGCTGATACACTTTAAATCTGCCGAAGCTCCAAATCCTCTTGTTGCCATGGAATGGAAGTCTGGACAGGGAGGATCCAACTCTGGTGTCGTCTTGCGATGTAAATATGCAATTAATTATTATTTTTCAACAAATATGTGAAACAAAAATTATTATGTAAAATAAATAAGTAAGTTAAATAAAAATTCAATCAAATATATCAATAACTTCAGAAGTCACTTTTGAATCATTATGCTAATTAGAATTAATTAAGCGATTATGTCTATTAAGTCTTATTCATACTGCTCATAAACATGATCCGGAAAAAATATTCAAAATAATTTTCTGAAATCTCAAAGATTGTTGATGATGCCATTTTTTTTTTTTTTTTTTTTTTTTTACAAGTTTGATATATAAGTGTTTCGACAAAAAAATAAAAACCAAATTTTACAGGTACTACGTTAAAAATACTGGTGTGGAAACCAAGAGCCTATTTTTGTCCTTAATATGAAATTTTACTCAAGTTATATTTCAAGTTCTCATTCATTACTCACATATTTTAAACAAATAATTAAAAAAAAGATTTCGTCAAGTAAATAAAGGTTAATAAGCTCGAAAATTGCTCATGAGTCATCGTGCTTATTAAAGAGAATTAACTGCTCGATTGCGTATATTTTTCTTATTCATATAGCGTAGTCAAGATTCAGGAAGAGTTATCAGTGAGTTGGTTACATAAAATACACTAATGAACATAGTTTATTCATAAGTTGTTTCTAATATGAACTGCCAATACAACCTTCATCTCTCAGTTCAATGTCTGAACGTTTGTGTCAACTGCGGTAATTTATTTTTAGCGTGGGCTCTCACATATTTCAAACTAGTTAAGCTAGTTTTTTTTTTTTATCTCGGCAATTTTCATTAGTACTCTTCCATTCTGTTACCACTCCCATGGCATTTACAAATATATCTTGAAATTTTGTTTGTGACATCTCACTATAGTGTCAGTGTTTTTAAAAATGTTTGTACGGCTGAACTCTAGCAACATCCAAATATGGTGAGAGAGGAAATGCAATAAATTATATTAATTTACATATTGGAATCTTTTGGAGTACGTTGATCTAATGACTTATGAAAAATGTGAATAATTTCCAGTTTTTTCTTATTCATTCGTTCTGGGGTTAAAAATCTCAGTTGGTTTGAATGAGACTTTTTCAGGTATTCGAACAAACCATGTGATTGTTTAATTCATTACTCATAATTTCGTTTATCGTGTTATTTATTGGATTATATCGCAAAAGAATAAAATAATAATGTTAAGAAGGGGTGTGCAGGATGAGTTAATAAAGAATAAAAAAAGATTGATGAATTTGTTAGCATCAATATTTAAATAGTCACTAACTATTAGTTAAACGAATAGAAAGTTTGACAGTAGAGGCAATAAAAATTATTTTATTCGAAACTACGAATATTTATAATTCAAAATCTAAATTATCATGCATGAGAATAAAATTCATACATACCCTCGAATTTAAAGATTAATGTAATAAGCATTTACTTAACTATGTTACTCAATAATCGGGTGCAAGTCAGTAGTAATACTTGTAAGGTTGATCGGTTTTATTAACGTCTCAATAGAAGCTACACGAGGGCTATTGGTAACGGATCTCGTAATTTTGAACCTCGGTCAAATGACGTACTTGCAAGGAGGTTCGACTCAATGATCCCTTTCAAATCCTCACACAAACTTAGAATCCTATATCTCTTTACTCTTATCAATATAGGTACGAATTTGCTTCGGTGATAACTTCCGATCACTCTCCATTACCACTATAACTGTTAAATTTTTCGCAGTTTTCGATCCCATTCACTACGGCTCTATATTTTTTATTTAATTTTCGTGAGTCACGGCTCATTTAAAAGAGGTCTCAATACAATTAACGTCAAATAAAAGCTCAAGTGTCAATTGAAGGAAAATACACGAGAAAATCGTTATAAATCCCCTCTTATATGAAGATTTATGAATGAATTTTATAATTTTTTGCCACAAACAAATTTGATAAGAATCATGCTTCAAATGCTTTAACCTCCACATCGCACCATAAGGAGGACTTTGAGGTCCAATAAATTTAAAGAGCTTCATCCCCCTTTATTTTGCTCAATGTTTTTTTTTTTTTTTTTGGTGGGGGAGGTAGTCCTTCAAAGTAAATATTTAGATTAAATAAAATATCTAACATTTGTAGAAAATTTTCAAATAAATTTAAAAAAATTTCAAAAATATTTAATTAACTGAAAACAAAAATAAGAATAAAATAAATTAGTTATATACGTCACCAAAAGAAACTATCGTTTTAACAAATTTTCAGAAATTATGCATCCGCAAATATTGTATTTCAATGTAATTAAAAATAATAAATATGCAATCTATGAAATTATGAATTATATGCAAGCTATGAATCTAAGAAAATTTTCATTAATAACAAATTATGTCAGATAATTTTTTAAAATTAAAATACAGGCGTAGGAAGGACATGATGAATCGTTAAGAATTCGCTTAATATTAAATGTTCTCTATAAAGATTTTTTTTTTTTGTCTCAATTTTGCTCACTATAAAATTTTTCATAACCGTGTAAGCTTATTGAAGGAATTCAAAAAATAAGAAACGTCTGCTGAAAAATCAAACAAACGAGATCAATTGTATAAAAAATTCTTGAGACCTAAACTTTTTTTTATTGTTTCAATTATCTAACTTTTGTAAATGTCATCTTCCATGTTTTTTTCAAGATTCCCAGACATGAAAGAGAGATGACTCATCGCTATCTAAAGAAATATAAATTCGTAACATATGTGTTGCGCACCTACAATTACTCACAAGCTGAAATTCAGTGAGTCATCTTAAATCGATGAATCACGTTGCTTAAGTTTATTACATAGTTTTCTTTTTACATTACATTGCAATGTTATAGCTTTCACCTCCCTAGATTTCTCCATATTAATGTAAAGAGGAAGCAGTTGATTGTATATTCTCCAAATATTTATAAAACTCACAATTTTTATAAAAATGTACTACCTGCAGTAACGATAAATATGTCAGATATTTAAATTTATATATGTTTTGGTATATTGTTGTTAATCGTTGCTTTTGGATGTTAAGTAAGTGTATTTTAAAAGGTATGTTTATTAAAACTGCTCAGAAAGCTGATTATTTTCATTTTTAATGAACGATTTAAGACTTTTGGCACCTTCTTTAGTGAGCGTCATATAATTTCATGAATTCTGAAGAAACAATATTTATTTTTATAAGAACACTATCCTTCTATTTTTTGCTAATTCCTCCCTCACCCGTGCCTTACCATCAAGCTTAGAACTAATGTATTTTGTAGGATTGTGTTATGCTGATAAAATTAGATTAGCGAGTGTGAGAGGTGATGGAGTTTAATGCCGCATGAACTAGATGCTGTTGTGCTGCGTAAAACAAATTGTAACTTTAATCTAGTCGTTTGAAAAAATGGGAAAAATAAAAATTTGTAGACAAGCAGATTCGAAAATAGAGAAGGATCGATAGGGTACTCCGGGGACGCGCCACCCGTGTTTATCAAACTCCATGGAAAAGAAAAAAGATCATCATTTCCCTTGAAGTTCGTATTTACTTAAAGAAGGTAAGCCCCTGAGGACTCATAAATATCAAAATACGTTTATACTTAAGAAAATGATAGAATTTTATGTTCGATATTTATCATCATAGAGTATATATATTTCAAAAACAGATATTTTATTATTTCTTTTTTTAATTTTTAATACTTAATTGTAATTCTATAAGTTTAAAAATCTCTGAAGTCCAAATATCTAGGATACCCCCAAACACTTTAGAAATCTTGAAAATGCACTTTTCAAATACCTCTCAACCTTTTTATCGTTTCAGAATTGCTGCTTCTTTTTATTATCTGAAGTGACACTATGCAGTCCTCTTATTCGAATAAAAATAGAATTCTTAAATATTTTTGGTGACATATTTTGTAAAAAGGCTTTTATTCCAAAGATATTCAAAAAATTTTTTTTTCTTTTTTAAATTTACTTTTCACGTGTTGAAAGCCTTCAGAAGAAAAACGAGAAATGTTAAAATAAATAAGAATTTCCCTTGCAATGGTATTTGGTTTGCATTTTGTGTTTATCTTAAAAAATGTATCGTGATACTAAATTATGCTATTTTATCAGACAAATATTGTTACAAAACTTTAAGCCGAATTAATATATATATATGTATTTTTTTTTTAATTTTTATACTTTTTTCAAAAAATGTATGATTTAAATCTTTGTATGAAGTTTCAAGTCAGTTTATAATTTAATAAGTATATATTTAGAGAACAAAAAATGAAAAATTATATTATCACTAATATGACAAAACAAAAGTTACTGAATTAAAATTATTTTTTCGGTTTTCTTATACTTCTTTATTATAAAAAATATTTTTCTAAATTGTTAACAAAAAAATTTAATACTCTGAATTTCATTGGCTGTAATTATAACATTTGATTTGTATCTTTTTTACTAGTTTTCTAATGTCATAAAATCTGTTCTTAGGTGCTGCTTTCAGATTGTTATTCAAATTACAAACAACTTGTATTTGGAATAAGCTTTCAATGTAACAAATTTCGACTTTTTTTTCAAATGTTGTAATTTTTTAAAAAAAGCTTAATATTAATTCTTATTAATTTCTAAGAGGATTATAGAATTTCTTTAACAAGTCGTATTTAGTGAAATAATATGAAAACATTTTATGAAAAAGTGGAAATAAAAATAATCTCTTTCTTATTTATTGTTAATGAATTGGGAATCATTTACTTAATGATAATATACCCACATACTTTGTAAAATAATTAACAATTAAAACCGAGAAGTTTAAAAACACGCAAGAAAATACTGATTTTTATGCAAGACAAATAAATAAAAATGAATTGATAGAATCATCATTTTAAACTTTCACTCAAATTCTTAATATAATCTCATTAATACTACATTTAAACTACGATAATATGATGGCATTCTCTTACAACATTTGAAACATAGGTAAACATATAATTGGGGTAATAAATAATGAATGATAGTAAATATTGCACAAATTTATTTTAAATTATGCAGTATCAACTTCGAAAAAAATGAATTTCCTGAAATCGTAACCACCATGTCGTTGCCACACACACAAAAAAATAATTTCTTTCAAATTTTAAAGACTAAATTAAAAATACAGAAACAGAGATTCCACGTGGTGGCGCTATCTGGTCCCAAATCGCTTCTATTTTAACTCACTTTTTAATTGAAAATAAAACACAAAGTTGTTTAATATGCTAAAAGTTCTCATTTCCGTTACGTTAATTAATGCAATATTCACTTTTCGAAACAAAATGTGAGCATAAAAAATAATTACAACTTGCGCGATTCCTTGCCAAATTTGGCAACCTAATCATTCCAATCTGCTCCGCATCCTCTCAGTATCGCGGGAAGATGCTGTGGCTGAAATAATCCGCCAAAAT
This sequence comes from Nephila pilipes, assembly GCA_019974015.1. NCBI lineage: Eukaryota > Metazoa > Arthropoda > Arachnida > Araneae > Nephilidae > Nephila > Nephila pilipes. The sequence goes on from BMAW01083370.1 coordinate 673,092, forward strand.
CTATTCCGCGCGTGGCGCAGGTGAAGGGGAACCTTTCTGTCTCCCCCTCCATCCGGTGCCTATCCCCCTTCGGTCAAATTGCATCGTACTGTAGAAATTTCCGTATCCCTATCCCCCCCACGCCAAATAGACCCCTGAATATCCCTGGAATTTCTGGTGTTCTTTTTATAGCAGGGGCGTGAGTTATATTGGGGGTTGCGAACGAAAGTGTGGAAGTGTAAGGTGACAGAATAGAGGGTGTTGTAGAGGAAGAATAGAATGTACTTAACAGTCTAACCGATGTGTCGTGTAGATCCTTCCAGAGCAGATCGATGTCTGTTACGATATTTTCAAGAAGGATATAAAAGGGAGATATTGCAGAGATTAAATTTTTTATTAAGTCAGTTACACTCACCTCTCAGTTAAAAATCGATGCAGGTTTATTGCTTTCTAGAAACGTATTTTTAAACCTACGTACCTGTTAAATAAAACTGTATTACTTCTCATAATAACACGGTACTTGAGAAAAAAACATGTTGCATATTAATTTTCAGGGAAATTGAAGGCTTGATGTCTACCTTTCATTTTGAATTCTTGAACGTGATGTTAACAATGTCTGCTATTTAGTAATACTCGTATAACAAGCAGTGAGAAAGCAATAAAGAACGATGGCTTAAAATATGGAGATATCTTAGCTTTTTTTAAATATAAATAATCCAAAACCTGTCAAATAAATCGATCAGACCATACGTAATGAATAGCCGAGAATTTTGTAATGATTATACAAAATAGAAGAGGATGGTAGTTGATGAATTGAAAATGATTTAAATAAACGTGAATGGTCTTTTATACGAGAGAAAATACAATACGAGACGAAGATAATGCAAGCGTGAGGAGATATTCTTTTGTATAGGAAAAGAAATAAGAAGATACAGTGCAAAAGTGAAAGTGCGGAACACTCTTGCTCTTGAATGCAATTATGCGATAAGGTTTTTAACGCATTTCTTTCGATTAAATATACTTCAAGTCTTCATGAAAATTTAAGTAATACAATTTCAATGAGTATTTATGTTTTCTCTTTAAAAAGAAATTATCAGTATTACAGAATATAGAACATAACATTATCAAAAAAAGTAATTTATATAGATTTTTCGAAACTAAATTATTGCAATTAATAGTGTTCCATTAATTTAATAATTTTCATTACGCCGATGGTGGGGTTCTTTTAAGTCTTACAGATTAGCATAATTTTTGCCGTACTGCCTTTTACTTAATCCAAGCGTTTCTGAAACTTCTTCCCCGAGGCACCCTAAGGATCTGTTTTCCTATGGGGTTTACTGTCTTTGTTATACACTAGTGACGCACCGCCGGGTTATTCTAGCGATCCATCCCTATTTTCGATCATCCTCCTTGTCAACCAATTTTCGGCTTTTTTTTCAATTTTTTCACATCTAGATCACAGTTAAATCTTGTTTGGCGCAGCATAGCCACATCTGGCTCTTGCGCCACTAATCTTAAATTCACTCCTTTACATTCTGTAACTTCTTCCTTAATTCCTTATTTTCGACTCACTAACAATGGTTACAATAGATTAAATAAAAGTATGACTTCCATAAGTTACCTTTGGCAGCCCACAATTCCACGGTTTGTTTCAAAACAAATTACCTATGTTTTTTTTAAAGAGTATTAACTGCAGCTTTGAATGAACTTAAGCATTGAAAGTCTCCCTTGAATAATGATACTTCAACAATTCCATTCATAAGGCTCATTTGCATTTAAATGAAATAAAGTTAAAAATATAGTTAATTAATATTCCATTAAACTGTTTTCTGCTTATGAATAAAAATGTTTATAATGCGTGTTAAATTATATAATTTATTTTAATTGTTAATGATGAATCAACGATGAATCCTAAGTTCAAAAACTGAAGCAAATTTAAATTTATTTAATACGCTCTGAAATATATGTGAAATACAATTAATAAAGGAATAATAAAACTTCAAATGAAGAAATCATGATGGGGTTTATTACATTAAAAATTTGGCACTAAAATTACAAAACTTCTCAGTTACGAAAGAAATTGATTCAAAACATCAAGTACAGAATTAATCTCGGAAATCTTAGTTACCTATTTATTCAAAATTTTCCTTTTTTCATTTTTTAAGGATTTCGTTTCTCATTAAGTCTGCAAAAATATTCCAAGAGAAAATGTGCATCATTTTATCCCTGGAAAATTCGACTTCAGACGAAGTAAACAAGATCAACATTTAATTAAATGTCTCTCTAATTTCACTTTTATTCAAAGATTGTCTTCTTTTCTTTAATGATAGGATACTTTAAAATGGTATTTCTCATTAAATAGAAGATGCTTCCGTCAAAAATACATTATTTCATCAATACAAAACACAGTTTTAAGCATTCTTATGAATTTGAAGAAATAAGATTAGACGAAATAAGGTTCTTAAAGTATGATTATTTATAATGATGAATCATATTTGTTTTTTTAATAAATATGCTAACTCCTGTACTAATAAACAGAAATAATTTTAATAAGATGTTAATTATCACAATTAATAATAAAATGAATGATATTATTCAGAATATATATATATATATATATATATATATATATATATATATACTCGTACTTTATTGAGAGAAAAATTCAGTAAACCTTTTACAATCCAAGAGCATTTAGAATAAAAATACAAAGATTATAAAAACAGAGTATAAGAAGTTGCATAGTTTTTGTGAGAAATAAAAATATGATAAGCCATATATCTTCTCTTATTTACCAGAGAGTTGATATTATCAAATAAACTTAACAAAATCAAGTTAATTATGTTGTTAAAATTAAATAAATTTTGAAAAAACATTCCTCCAAATTTTTGAAGAAAATTATTGTTCATTTGTACAAAGTTACATAAACTATTAGAGTTCCATATGTAGTACACAATTAAATTCCAACAATATGAGCATATTCAAGAAGTTGTCTTCCTTTTCTAAGCTTCATTTCAGAATATTCCCTACGTACTCAAAATCTGCACACTATCAATTTGTTTGTGAATCAATTCCGCTCTTACTTAGTATATCGTTAGCAAATTACATTTAATATCGATTAGAATGCCTATTTAAGAATATATATATATATATATATAAGGCGGAAAGTTGCTGATAAAACGGAAGGTTGAAAATAGAGAATGATCACTTGCTAATCCCTGGGGTGCATCACTAGGTTACTTTATATATATATATATATATATATATATATATATATATATATACTTTTTTCTTAAATTTTCAGATCCTGAATGTAAAATTCACAATTATCTAAACATCGTGATATAAACAATATGGCTCTCAAATTCCAATCATTCGATTAAATTTATTAAATAAGTATGAGACTTTTTAACTTAAATCTTCATTATTATATTTGAATGAACTTGTCAATACCATATGAATTTTAAAGAAATGAGCCACCTATTTTAAAATAAGAAGCTAAAAATTCGTTACAAAATAGTTTATAAATCATTCTAATATAACCCACATTAGGTAACAAAAAGAGCTGTTTTGAAATTAACATTTTGCTTATCAATTTTGAAAGCATGTGGTAAGTAAGAAATAATTCACTCAAATACCTGAACTAAAATTAAGAAAATCTGCAACGCCTGCCTCTCGATCGTTTCCATAGTCATTATTTCAAAGTTAAACAATCATTAAAAGAAAATTTAATTATTGGAAATTCACGCAACACAAAATTGATTATATATGAGTCAAATTAGAATCCAATCAAGTTACTTATTATCAAGTTTTGAATACCTAATAAGGATAGAGTAGAGGAAGAGAATGACTATCGCTTTTAAATGACGACACGTCTTTTAATGGTCAAATCTAATGATTATTAATTTTACAGCATATATATAATGAGAGAATATTACCACCCCTCATCCAACAATTAAGTTACATTCCATGCGTCTTTCCGTTCATGTTTTTGTTGAATTTTCTCTGCATCTGCTACCTCAACTGGTTTATTTATTCTTTCTGGACACCTCCAATCGTCAGTTGCCTTATTCTGGATGGAGAAAGGAGTTCATCTCTGTAGTCATGTTCTATTCGTACTAGATAAGGGATAGGTATGGCAATCATCCCCCCCACATAATATTATTGCAATTTTATTTGCGTAGTCGCAAATAGCAGAATGGAATCGGTAATAGTTCAATCAGGAAGTGAGTAAACTTAGATCTCTTAATTGATAACGATGAATAAGCAATGTTTCGAAACTCATGGACAAAAATTAAATTGGTGAGAAAACATCTAAACAATCAATTTTCATCATACAATACATAGCGGAGAGCAAGCGATGAACCGCTAGACGGCTGTAATGGAAAGCATTAAACGCGAGTTTTCTGAGTGAATTACCGCGATTTCAGAAGACATGGCAACGTACAGCAGTCAGGAAAAGACCAGACCTCCTGGAATCTACGGTAAAAATGACGATGTGTATGAAAACTCGTGCTTTATGCTATCCATTACGGCGCGTTCAGCAGTTTGCTGCTTACTCTCCACCTGTGCATTGCACGGGGAAAATAGCTTGTTTAGATGTTTTCTATCACTCCTTACGTTTTTGTCCATGAGTTTCGAGACAATCTCTATTTAATATAGAAATACACACACACAATATTAAATATAGATACATAACATACACTTAGGGCTAGCGCAGTATTCTACAACGGATGGAAGGAATCTCCATCTCAATCCGATAAACTCGGTATTTTCACCTAGTTCGAATGTTCTCAAAGCTTTCCAAGGATCACGCTATTTGAATTCGCATGCCAATTGGTCAACTCCGTGAGGTGGCATAATATACTCGTATTTGCTGGCGCAACGACTTTGGATGAAAACACGGTTGTTGTTAATACTCAGCACTTCTGTTAAGGGGCTATTTAATAAGAGAAATCATAGATAGCACAATGTTTGAGATGGTCCAGGACTAAGATGCCTTAAAGAAAAGATCTTAGGACAATTACAGGAAATTATTACGCATACATCATTCATACGCTCACTACCAAAAGTTAAGCACGGAGAGGAAAAATGTTGATTTTTGAAAGCCAACCTGAGCTGGAGAGGCTGCAATTTGTAGTTTCAGAGAATAGATAAACGTATGCAAATATGTTATGTATCAGCCAATCATGGTTTTGTGTCCAAAAATATGCAAAAAAGGTAGCCGTGTAAGAAGGATTTACAGAAATTTCATGTTAGTGTTGATAAAAAAGTGCTTAGCACTTTCAATCGATTTGTTATTTAGACAGAATGTTTCTATGGCTTCCAGAAGACGAATGGAAAATTCTGAGCATTGACGTGCCGTTAGATGCATTGTAGCAAAGCAATCATTCATAGACATTTTTTTTTTTTCTTTGGGGTTCATCATTCCTTCTATTAACGAGTATGGAAACCATTCCAAATAATCAAAACAGTTGTCTGAAGACCTATGGATGATAGATCCCATGGAAAATTGATATATAATGCTATTGCAGCCTCACAGAATTAAAGAGCGACCTCCACAAATGTGACATCTATGTTTGCTGCTTCCATTGGTAGGGCGATATCTTAAACTACGGTCATCGAAGGCTATACATTTATGGACTGTCGCCCAGATGCAACGAGTTTGTGTTAGTCTATCCATCCAATCTAAAGGGAAACGACTGAAGTGATGTTTTCAGTATGTCAATTGGACTGTGTCTGATTTGAGGCAACGTTATGTTCACAGATGAATCGAGATTTTCCCTGCTGCCAGATGATAAACGTGTAAGGTATGCAGAAAATAAAGCACATGCAGTCAAACGAGAACATTACACATTCCGAGGTGGAAACACCATGGTATGAAATACATGGGATACAAATAAGTGAAAACAAATATAGGAATTCATATAACAAAAACAAATTAAATTTAGAAAAAAGATTTAACCACTTTTAATTACCCATGAATATTTTATTTAAAGTCATAAAAATACTTGAAAAAGTATAAAAAGGGAGTAAAAAAAAGCTTGTAGTAAAACACCAAACTATCTTCCGAAATGAAAAAAAAAAATCAATATTTAAACGTTGCCAAAAAGCCAACACTAAACACTAGAAAGAAAAATGTTTAAATTTTGCAAGGATGCCAAAACAAAACTATAAATATAACCAATTGATATTCAAAAGCCATTATGATTTACATAAAATATTGAAATTAAAAAAAATTACAAATTCATATAAACGTATAAAAAGAAATCTTAAAACATGTAAATAGTTAATATCGAATTTAAAAATGCTAGGAAATCAAAATAAAACAACGCTACCTATAAAGCCATTTTACAACTAAAGCTTAAAAAAAATTAGATAAGAGCATTTAAATAGTAAAAATAAAGTAAATTAAAAATAAATGAATAATAATAAACAAAATTAGAAAATAAATATAAGTAAATAGATTTTTTTTCAACTAAGGAAATTTAAGAAAAAAATTTAAAATAAAAAATGAGTAATTAAGAAAATTTAAAAAATAAATAAATGCATAAATAAGAAAATTAAAATTAAATAACAAAAGTGAAATTAAATTATTAAAAAATTAAAATTAAACTTAATCCATATAAAAAAAACTTAAAATCATCTAACAATTTTTTATCAAATTATAAACCTAAAAATACACAAAATTAAGAAACTTTACAATTAACCAATTTTATAGTTTTTATGTTATAAGTTTCACTTTAAAAATTAATTGGATAATCAGTTTTAGCACAAATAAAAAAAGAAATTAATTAAATTATTTTGAATACTTAAAGGCATATTAACTAATTTAATATTTTTAAATAAAAATTTATATAAAACATTTCTATTTCTATTTAAATTTAATGGTACCTAGACAACAAAAGGAAAATAAAATGCCGATTTTGTCTCTTTTTGTAACATTTACGTTTCAAAAATTATTTGTACGACTTTGGAGTATTGTGTGACTAATAACAATATTTCTCTCATTTTATTGAACCATAAAAGTATTTTTTGGTCAAAAGGGTTTTCTTTCTCTTTGAGTTGAATATGGATATGATTTTTCAGATATATTTGCATTTAGGTACCATTTTTAAACATAATATTGCATAAGTATACAAAATATTTTACTCATCATATAGAAAACGATACACAAAATATAGTGAATCTAATTTTTTGATGATATTACTATATATTTTGTTTGAAAAAATGATAGAACTTCGTAACTTTGGAAATTAAAAATTTCCCCCCCTTTTTTCATATAAAAATTAATTCTTAAGAATTGGGTATTATTTAGAGAAAAAAATGTTTTGCATTCGCATCATGCATAAGTACCTTATACAGAAGTATACAAAATTTTGAAAATCATAAAGTGTAAGTTTTCGTTGAAATGATAATTAAATTCAAGTATATCTCACAAATCATGCCCATCTTTAACTAAGAGGAGACAATTTTTTTTGACTTTTATAGTTCTACAGAATGATTAAAATATAGTATTATAAGCACGCAAAATATCTTAGTTCTACTAATAATTTGAAAATATATGTATCACACATGAAGAAGAGGTTTTAGATATAATATTCCAGAATTTCTCGGATGTCCTGGTACCCTTAAATTGCTATCAAAGAGAGGAACTTTATTAACGAGAAACAATAATTATATACCGTCATATATGTTATTAATAATAATATTATTCTCCATTTATAAATTAATATCTAAAAATTCTGTTTCATAGGAGTTCACATTGCTTTTAATCACAAATTTAAGTGAGGAAGATAAAAAGATTAATCTGATTTAACTTCTGAGTTGAGATTAATTTGAAAAATTATAAGATCATTAATATATTTAAATAAATTGAAATTATCATTTTCTAAAACAATGTTAAATAGGAATTTAAATATGTAGTAGCGAGACTATTACTAGCAATATCTTCTTGAAAGATGCATTTAATTTGTTTATAGTTTTTTTCCGTTATAACTAATATAATTTTCTCTTGAGAGACGATATATATATATAAAATCCTTAAGGGGAGATAGCGATGTTTGAAATTTTTGTGGTAACAATTTTTTTCAAGATATGTTTCCCTATAATTTTATTATAAGTTGTCGCTCCTTGATATTAAGATTATTTCCAGGTATAATTTTCAGGATTTTATACTAGTCTCTCCTACTGTAAGTCACTTCCAAATCTCGGTTACGATCCCAAAAGGAAATATTCACTTTGTTTCTCATAGAACTCCCCATCCCCTGGCCATAAATCTCCAACAATGGCCACTTCAAAGTGCTTCTACAATAAACACGACGCATTATTCCACTCCTTTCGTAATTGCCGAATCCTAAATTACTCTTTGTACTTCACCTTTAGAACAGAACGTCACAGCCCTTTACACCTTTATTTGTCGTAACTCCCGCATTCAACTGATCAGCCTATTTACTTGCCCAACATTTCATTCTATTGAAAATTTTACGATTCATTATTTAAGCGCGTGTGAGATCAGCTCTTAAAGATTGGATAGACTGCTTTGTGGACCTGATTCTCACCAGAAAATGTTTGTATTGAATATGATAAATTTAATATGTTTGTATTTAATCGTATAACTTGTGGAAGTCCGGTTCTTAAATATGTGCCGTTCAATTTCAGACCAATTGACAACACATTAAAATTGAATCAAATACTGAGAATGTTCATCTAAAAAAAGATCTTAAAAATGTGTCGGGTTTTTTTAAAACTAAATTTTAATGACGTTTCGTGAGTTCCAAACTTAATTTTAAATTGGTAATATTTTAAAATTTCTAAAGATTTATTACAATGAACTTGGAAAAAATATTGTACTATTTCACCGTAAGTTTAAAACTGGAATCAATTTCAATATTTGCCAAGTATTACTGACACATTTTTCCTATTTCATTGATTTTTATTGTATTTTTGATATGTGTTACCATGTTGTTTTGAGAAAATAGCGTCACAGTAAAAATGAATGGGCATAAAATAATGGATTCATAGCGTTCGGTTCAAAAGATTGAAATTATAAAACATTTTGATTATAATAATTATATTTCGCTTGCTTAAGGCATATTTACAAAGCCAAGATATATTTAATATTTTATCGTTTGTTTTTTGTTTTAACATCCGAACCGAATATTAATATCTACTTCAGTAATCCATCGTTCGCTTGTATTTTAACAACTGATTCTTATGGCAAAATCGTCTGTTTGTATTCTTAAAATAATGTCGCCTGTTAATCAGTCAAAAGAATATCACACGATTTAGATGCTACCTTCCTTTAAGATGCATCTGAGTATTTTTTATATTCTTGATAACTTTTTAAAGTGATTGGTATGTTTGCCATTAACAGGTTTACGTCTACTTCAATCGTCTAAAATTAATTATAACTGAAAAATTTTAATATTAGAATTACTATTACAGTTTTAGGCACATTTTTATTTAATGCCATTGAATTTTATTTCATTTAATTATATTTTATTCATTATGATTTATTTGGTCAAAAATGCACTATTGTGACCGAAGGTTAAAAATATTTCCATTCATATACCAAGATATATTCTTGCCTCATATTTATTTTAAAGACTAATTCTTTACTAAAGATAGTTTCGCTCTAAGAAAAAGAAATTCAAAAAATTTGTGATCAGAATAAATCATATTAAGTATTTTACATAGAAAAGTTTGACAGACACTTGACTATTAGATTTATTTGTAAAATTACTTGTCAATAAAAATGATAACTTTTTGCTTTTATATAATACTGCAGAAATATTTGTGGAACTGGTCTTTTCTTTCGTGCTCTAATTTCAGGATAAAAATGAGTCTTAACTGTCTAATTTCAATTATTATCGTATTAGGAAAAATAGTCCATAATTATTCCGTTCAATATTATACAGTGATATATATAATTAGGTTCTGAGTCATAAAATTCAATTAAGTATTGGTTTCGAAACCAACAATAACAAACGAATAACAATGCGCATTAGCAATTGGGATACAACACAATCGCTTTCGTTAGCTGCTATTACAGATACACTATATATATATATATATATATATTTAAAAAATCTACAAATCAAGAATACTCTAAAATCTTACAATTTTTAATAATTACTATTTAAATACTTTTAAAACAGTATTATTTAGTGAAAACTTCGAAAAAAAATTTATTTAAAAGAATAAAGTTTTGTGTGAGATTCCAGTTGTTTTGAGTTAGAAGCGTCGTTTCCTTTATCGTTAGAAAAAAAAAAACAATGCGAGACGGTGATATTCTGCAGCTTCGCTTCCACACAACTTGTCAAACAAGCTGCTTGAGAGTAAGCGAAGTATCACTAATGATCATTTAAATCCTTATAAATTAAGTGTTTCTAGAAGCAAAAAAATGACGTAATCTAACTTGTATTTTAATGAGAATCACTGGTAATATGTTTTAATCGTACAACTTTGTTTTGAAGTATGATATTCTTAATGAGGCTTAGAGAAGTATTTTAATGATCTGAGCATTGCTTCTAAAAGCAATAAATTAGCTATTATCAATTTTGAAGTGCATCATTTTTATACAAATAGAGAGAGAAGAGGAATTATTTCTCATTCGTACATTCATCACTCATTTTTTTTTTTTTTTAGTTTTTGTTTTATTACAGTTGCACTAGAAGCAACACGAGGACGTAGGTGACGGACCTCGTAATTTTGAGCCTCGGTCAAGTGGAGAGAACGACATCTGAACTGGCACCCCCTCCCCTAAATTTCCCACCCCGCCAATGGGAGGACTTGGAGCCTCGACAGATTTAACGTGCATCAGCTCCGGCTAAAAGGCGAGCCTTTTGTGGAACCAGGCTCGATACCTCGACGGAAACCGCCGGCTGCGAGTCTGGTACCCTGATCACTTGGCTACAGCGGTCACATCCTCACTCTAATTGTATATTATTATAATAATTTAAATTACGAAATACTACTTATCTATTTTTAGTGAAAAAAATTCATCAGCTACGAATGTAACCAATACGAGTACACGATTATACACATTCTGAATATCTGTTAAAATAAGTTACTAAGCTTATCAGTTGCTATGTTACGTTGTATGTATTTTCACAAAATATGGTTTGTGGGGAAAATGACCTGCATTCTATTTCATTGAGACATTATTAATTAATTATGTGATTACCAAAGTGTGTGCCGCGGAATCTCGTATTTTTAAATCTTACTTTTGATTACTTATGATTAGTTATACTTTTACAAAGTATTATAAGAGGCCGTGGGAAAACTTAAGTTCAAAAAGGTTGTCGGGAGTTTGAAAAGTTTGGGAACCACTGGGTTATTTGCTCTTTTTAGTGCAAAGATCACACTTAGTAAGCTGCACCAGACACTCGTTAACATACAAATAACCGTGTGAGTGTGTAACTTGCAATCTGATTATCAAGATCAATCCTCAAAACTTTAGAAATGAAAAAAAAACAACTCTTTTTTCAGTATATTTTTATTCATTTTCGATTTTTTAACAAGTAATGCGACATTTTACATCTCTTTATTTGCAACAAATAACTACATTCAAAACTGCAATACATCGCAAACAACTATTCGAAAATTAGCTTCATTTATGATGAAGTCTCCGAGAATATTTATTCACTAAGGATTCTTTCACCAAAGATTTGGTGCATTTTTTCAAGTTTCCGGTCTATATCGAAAGTTTTAACTACAATCAGATGACGAGATCGACACATGCACATGTTCACTATCCACTCCATCCCTGCCTCGCGAACGTAAGGACTTTGGACCCAATCAGATTCAACGTGCATCAAACCCTATACTAGAAGAGTTTTTAGCGGAATCAAGACTCGAATCTGATCGAAATATCGCCGCTAGCCATCTCGATGCGATGACCTCTTGGTTACCACGACCAAATGTCTGCTTGGACTCCTTCCATTCGTATTCGTATGATATTGAAATCATGCGAATACGAATGGAAGGAGTATGAACCCTGAAGTATTTTTCTTTTGCTTCTTGGGTATAAGTACTTAGTTGTAGTAAAATGTTCTTATTCATTGACAATAAATACCGTTTTAGTGGCCGCAGTTGCATAGTAGTCATGGTCGCGAACTCGCTGCCGGCATTGTTTCCTTCAAGTCTTAGTTTAGTTTAGTTTTTATTAGCGTCGCACTAGAAGCAACACGAGGGCTATTGGAGACGGACCTCCTAATTTTGAATCACGGTCAAGTGACGAGGACGACACCTGAGCTGGCATCCCCCTCTCCTAACATCCACACCACGCCAACGGGAGGACTTTAGGCCCCGAACAGATTCAACGTGCATCAGTCCCGGCTACACGGCGGGTCTTTGGAGGCCAAGGATCGATCCCGCGACTGAACAAAAACCGCCAGCCGCTAGTCCACGACCTTGACCATTAGGCTACAGCGGCCCCCGTCGAGTCTTAGATTCGAGCCCTTAAACTACTAAGGACCCGTCATGTAGCGGAGCTGATGCGCGTGAAATCTGTCGAGGCTCAAAGTCTTCTCGTTGACGTGGTGTAAAAGCTTGAAGGGGGGAAGCCAACTCAGGTGTCGTACTCGTCACTTGACCGATATTCAAAATTATGAGATCCGTCATCAATCATCGCGTTGTTTCCAAGTGCGAAGTTAGTAAAAAAAATCAATAAATGTTTTTATTATCACTTTCATATATATAATTTGACCTATACGAATAAAATCTCCTTTTAAATAAAGTTACAGCCTTATTCTATCAAGCTTATTTTTCAGGAATTCAGTATAGCTCCATGCTTGCATTTCATCCCCTCTTCCTATTTTTACCAAGAAAATAACTGGAACCTCAAACGGGATAAGAAAATAACAGTACAAAAAAACCAACCTTTCCTTGCATTTTGCAGCAATTTAACCTTCCTTCTCCAAACAATTGTAATAAAAATAAAAGTGGCACGCGCCTAGAAAAATAAGAAAGGGGCTATAAATAACATGACGTCACGGTAAGAATTTTTCCAAATTCAAAGGGGCTGCGATGGGGGGAACTGATCTGTAAGGTACTGGAGGGGGAGGTTTAAGAACACTTCGAAATGCTTCTAAGAAAGGAGAAAAGTACTCTCCTGCCGGGAAAAAATTGGCCCATTCCTTCAAATCCTCCTCTTCTTTTCATAAATCTGAAAAAGTCCAATTAGAGTCTGATACCTGCCACTCAAAGAACGTTTTTCTACTTACGCATCTGGGTATCCCCCTCCTTCCCCAGTATTTCATCAACGGACTTAAGATAGAAGCAAGCTACATTTGGATTTTTTCTGCAGGGGTTAACAAAAAAGTAATTAGGTTGAAGAGTAAATTCGAAAAAAAGTGTTGTTAGTAGGGTGCTTTACATTTAAGATCCTTTTTTTCCTATATGAGAAATGAATAAAATATTGCAGGTGGAATTTTTGAAGGAAAAAGTATGCGTGTGTAAACTTGGCGAGCTAATTGATGAGCAAATACACTTAGCTGCATATTTTAATTCTTTTTTTTTTTTTTTTTGAAGAAATATTTTAAAAATTACTTAAAGTTTTCTGAGGCTTTATTGTGTAAGTGGTAAAGGTACTATAAAATAGTGCAATAAATTTTTTCCATTTTAAAAGTTGAGAGATAGAGAGAGTACGAAGTGATATTTTTTAAAAATAAAATAATACCATCATCTTCAGAATAGTAGGATATTATAATAATGAATACATATGGCATTTGGTTTTAAAAAACCGTCGTAAACAGAATTTCTAATGTATCACGATTTCATTTAAAATCATGTATCAATCTAGTATAAAAAAAAACCAACGTTTTTAAAAACAACGTTTTTATATGGTGGCAAAGTTTATTAAAAAAATTCTTAAAATATTAGTTAAAACTGGTCGCAAATATCTAAATATTGCATTGTTAGGCAAATAAGAACGGTTCCCAAAATTTCAGAGCTCTAGCTTGATGAGAAGTTGGTTAAATTAACAATAGACAATTTAATGACACACTGATACACATACATACAGACACACACCAAGTGAAATACATAACAACGTTAAAACTAACTAAAATTAATTAATCCGGTAAATTAAATGGTTGGAATACAGTTTAGTCAAACCACTCTTAGAGACAGGAATTATTTGGTGGTATTTTGCCAAATGTTGCTAAATTGGTCCGCTAAGCGGACTTAACATTCAGCCAAAAAAAAAAAAAAATTGCCAAGTTTGGCAATTATTCAAATTGCGCCAAGTGATTGGGCTAAACTGCATTATTTAAAAAAAAGTATGAGTTAAAACTTGTCGCAAACATCTAAATATTGCATTGTTAGGCGAGTACGAACGATTCCCAAAATTTCAAAGCTCTAGCTTGATGGGAAGTTGGTTAAATTAACGATCGAAAATTTGATGACACACACACACCCCAAGTGAAATTCAGAAAAACGTTGTAAAATATTTCAATTTTTGTTCCAGATATCTATTAATTTGTAAAAAAAAAGTATAAGAACTTTAAAAAAAGTATGAGAAAAGTATGAAAACTTCTAGCAAGTAATTTAATTTCTTGTGAAGCAGGACAGGTCGAAATTCGGTAAACATAACTTATAACTTCTTTATATTTGGCAAAAGTCCAATTAAAGTTTCCTGTGAATCAGTTAAAGAAATAGATTAATACTTTTCCAGACAAGAAAAAACAACATGGAATTCATGATGACAACAACATTTCAATGAATATAGAGGATGCACTTTTTGAACGTTTTCAAATTTATGGAGATTAGTTCGGGTCTCTTTATTATATACTTGAATGCTGCCTTCCATTTTTAAATTTTATGAATTATTCAACAAAGTTTTTCGCCTTCTTTATCAAGGGGATTACTGTTAACAATTTTGACTTAAATTAATTTTTATATTAACTACTATTTTTCAAAAAATTGAAATAAAGCGCAGTAAATACAAAGCCATAGACTTTTCAGCAAACAGAAAGTTATGGAATGAATTACATCAACCTAATAAAATATGCGCGAGAATCTAAAAATACCACCTTAAAAGAACTTTTAAACTACATTTATTAAACACTTTTAATTAATTATATTAAAAAAACTATAGTTTAACGCTTCAGCTAAGCATTCAGAAAACATTCCATTAAAATTAGATGCCAAAGAAAATAGGTGTCGTTAATTCATTTGTTGATCATAATTATATTCTGAGCCTATTTGATAGGTAATTTTCCTGAAATAAAATCGAATTTTAAAATTTTCTTCGACTAAACGAGTATTAAAATTATTTTAGTAATAACAATATAAAAATATTATTATTATATATCAAGAGTGCAGAGTGTTTCGAAATTTATGGGCAAAAATTTAAGGGGGATAGAAAACATCTAAGTAAGTAATTTTTATCACGCAATGCATAGGCGGAGAGTAAGCGGTGAACCGGTGTTGTAATGGAAAGCATAAAGCGCGATTTTACCGTGGATTTCAAGAGGCATGGCCTTTTCCAAATTACAATACGTCGCCTTGCCTCTTGAAATTCACGATAGAAATGACGCGCGCGCGCGATATGGAAGAAAACTTGCACTCTCTCTTACTCTCCACCTATGTATTGTATGGTAAAAATTACTTGTTTAAATGTTTTCTATCACCCTTTGAATTTTTGCCCATAAATTTTCGAAACACCCAGTGTATTGGGAAATTATGTTTCAATTTTGTTATTCAAGAAATTATAGAAATAATAGAAATTTCATATCGATATATACTATTTAATAAAAATTGTAATTTGTATAAAGCACGTATTGTTTTCTGAAAATAAACCAGCTTGATATGATTGTTTAATAACGGTGCCCTGGGAAGCATTACGAAAGCTAATGGCGAAGGACTTTGAACCTCGGTCAAGTAATGAGGACAATACCTGAACTGGAGCCTCCATGCCCAAATTTCCCCTCACTCAAACGGTAGGACTTGGAACCTCAATCAGATTTAACGGGCATCAACCCCACTTAACAGCTGATCTTAAGTGGCATCAGGGCTCGAACCTACGAATCGATGAAATACCACCGGCCGCAAGTCCACGTCCATGACTAACGTGGCCACTAAATCAACTTGAAGATCGAACTCATATCAATCGCTATTTTTTTTTCTCATATATCGAGTCAAAAAAACCCAAATATGATGCGCCGAACAACATTAAATCTCTAGAGTGCCTTAAAAATGATTTGAAATTCCTTAAAACCCGTTTGCAAGAAATTGGAAAGAAATCAAGAGCAATGGGGAATTGAAATATTTCCAAACAGATTCAATTTTGAAGCCTCCGTGGAAACCTAACATTTTATTTGGCGAGTAGAATCGTATTGTATAAATTCGTTATGACGAAATCTAAATCTCTGTGTGAAGTTGGTTTTCAGGATTTTTTCCCCCCAAATTCTTAAACCTATCGATTTCTTTGTTTGCTCAAACAGTAAAACAAAGACATTTTTTCCCCTCCTATTCTTAGCAGGAAATCCAAACAAGAGTGGAAAAGGGAGCAGAAAATAAATGGGATAACTTATTGCAAACTTCTTTTGGAAGAATAAAAGGGAAAACACACGGTTGAAAAATGGGCGTATACGGCGGGAGAAAACTGGATTTTCCCACTGACACGGCTCCCTTTCAACGAATGAAAGTGGGCAAACAAAATCTAATTTTTTCCCTTTTCAAATGTTATCTATAACTTTTATGGGAAAGAACGTTCGATGCAAAAGCTGCTGGAATGAGAAGTGTTAGAATAGGTCAAGTATTTTTGTTTTCTCTTTCTCTCGCAAAAGAACATCGTATCTTTCATTTTGAAATGTATTTAATATTGATGGAACTTATAATTCCATTATCAGCCCACGTTTATATATCATTCGTATTAATCGTTTTACTCAATGGGACTATAAATTTTCAAAAATGTCGAATAAATTCTACATTTTTGGATTCTTTCAGCGAACAAATTTGAATTTTGAGCATTCAGAACTAAAAAAAATGTCAGTTCTGATTCTAAAAAAGGTGGAAGGGATTCGTTTTCAGCTGAATTGTACACCTAATCCCTGTCGTAATGATAATTGGTCTATGTAAATCGTAATAGAGAAATATGTTTTCTATTAACGATTGATTTCGTAATGTTGAGTCATGGTTAGATGACAAGAACGACACCTGAGCTGATAATTCATGCTCCTAACATCCAACCCACATGAAAACTTCGGGACTCCATTACAACTTACGAGTAAATTATTCCATTTATTGGCAGTGGCCGCGGTGGCCTAGTGGTCATGATAGTGGGCTCGCGGCCGGTGGTTTTCGTCGAGTCGTAGTTTGGAGCCTTGATGCCACTGAAGACCCACCGTGTAACCGGGGCTGATGCGCATTAAATCTGTCATGGCTCAAAGTCCTCTCGATAGCAGGCTGCAGAAGTTAGGAGAGGGGATGGCAGCTCAGGTAACGTTCTCGAAATTAGGCTGAGGATCAAAATTATGAGGTCCGTCGCCAAAAGCCCTTGTGTTGCTTGTGCGACTTTAATAAAATCAACCAAACCATCCACTTAATCGCTCGATGAGTTATTAGAATCAGGACTTGAAACCATGGTTCGATTTTAATAATCTCACCATTAACCCCGGATTTGGCCACCATGGCTTGATTACTATGATGAAAATATTTTGTGAATAAATTACCAACTCTTAAATATCGTCTTATCAGTTTACGATTTTTGAATTTAAATGGACATCAACAACAGCTGTGGAATAGCTATATAAAAATTCCATTTAATAATCAAGGTTAATCGGCAGAATTTTATCTGATTTAATTTTGGAAAAATTATTTCTTCCTAAGATATTCCAGAAATTTTTTTAAAAGTAATTCAGTAATTAAATTTCTTAAAAGTTATTAAAATAATTCAACGAAATTTATTTGAAAACAGGTTCTATGTTTCTGGGAAGAGAAACTCCCTTGTTGCAGAACCAGGAGTAAATAAAGATTCAAGAGTAAGTGATTCACACAATAAGGGCTTACGGAGCAAGGGCCAAATCTGGATAAGCTGCAAAAATATTCACTTCAATGAAATTTAGGCAGAAAAAGAAGAAAAAGTCAACACTGGTTTGCAAGAAGAAGGAAGGTTAAAAATAGAGGAGTTTTTACAAGGGTATCCAGGGGATGCGTCATCCATGTTTACCAAAGATTGTAAACACCATGGAGAAAAAAAGGATCACTAAAGTACCTCGGGATCATGATTCTCACACTTACTTAAAGAGTTTAGTTTAGTTTAGTTTTTATTATGTCGCACTAGAAGCAACACAAGAGCTATTGGTGACGGACCTCATAATTTTGAACCTCGAACAAGTGACAAGGACACCTGAGATGGCACCCCCTCTCCTAAATTCCGCTCCAACGGGTATTTACCTAAAGAGGATAAACCCTCGATGGGTAAAAGTTCGAGAAATCTGAAATCTCGATGATGATTAAGTTAAAATAAGTAGATTTGAGTACAACTTACTGCAACAAAAGCCATTTGGGTGGTTAACGTAAGCAACCAAACGAAACCGACTATTTTTGTCGGGGAACATAACCCTCTCTGGCTTTAATCCCCTGTGAATTGGCTAATATTTGAGATGAGAGTGGATTTTGGTTTTACACTTGCCCAGAAGTTAAGATTTAGATATTAAGATAATAAAATAAAATTACAGTGCAATAGCTTTTTAGACAATATTAAATTAATTTTGAAAAATATGCTGAATATATATTATTAATATTAGAATATCACTAGTTGAAGTACTAGTGTTGTTAAAACTAATCCGAAAGAGAAGATGGTTGAAATTCATGAGTTTAGGCTTAGGATATTGCAGCAGTAGTCTCTTGGATTCCTGCTTGCTTGTTCAGTCTGGTCGCAATGAGAGCTCGCTCTGTGATTGGTCGATGGTGTGGTTTGTTAATTCTGTATATATATATATATAGGTGGGTGCGTAGGGGTGAGATTTTGTGAGGAGTGTGCTTGTGTTACCAGTGTTTTTGTAATATAAGTGAAATTAAAGAATTAAAATTTCTTGTGGTCTGTGTAGTTGTGGTTTGTTTCTGAGTGGGGTGTTACTTTTCTATTTCTTGAAAGGTTTTATTGCTTGAGGTATCAATTTTTTGGTAGAAATTTTCTGATAATTTTTTAATGAAGTTTAACGTAAGCAATAACTAACTAATATTGCATTTAAGTTGAAGTTGTTTTACAAACATAACTTATCTTTTCGAAAAATAAAAACTGTTTTAGTGATTCAGTTTACGTGAAGTATCTGTTGTGTTATAACACAACAGAAACTTTATACGTAAGTTAAATAACTCTATTTTAATTTTTCTTATCATCATTATTAAAAATTTTATTTAACTAAATTTATATAATGTAAATTAAGTTAAATTTATGAACGCTTTTTCTGTCTCTCCTCTTGTTCAAATACTCTCATTTAAGAATTACTACTACTTAAGATGTAAAACAAGTTCATAAATCTGCCCCTTTTTATAAAACTTTATTTATATAATAGCAATTCTTAATGTTAGCTTTACTTGATTTTAAAAATACTCGTAGAATCCAAATTCTTTCTCGAAAAAATTATTTCAAATAGAAAGAAATAAAACTTTATGAAAATTATTATACTTTCTAACTTCGCTAAGTTCTAAAAAAAAAGACACATTTTGATACTCTATTAATTTCTATTTCATTCGACTCGTTTTTACTTTTAAAAAATATTCTATATTTTCTTTCCTTTCGTTTGGTTTTAGTTTTATGAACGCCGCACTAAAAGCAAGAAGAGGGCTACTATTTTCTTTCCTTCATTCGCACTGATATAAACATAATATTTAAACTTTTTTTTATATAAAAACTTCAATATTTATAGATTATTTCCGAATTTTAAGTGCTCCAAATAATAACTGATGTTTAAACTTATTTCTGTTTGATATATATATATATATATATATATATATATCATATATTCAAGAACTTTATTAGAGAAAATATAACATCTATTTTGCATTAAAATATAAAATTATATATTTTTTAAATATTTCTAAATTTCAAAAACGCAGTGTAATAAATTATTAATGAAAGTGTTATATCATATAGAATTATGTTACTTTTGAGCCTGCCTACTTTTTCTTAAATCTTGATATTCGGTCCTGTTCTTTAGCATTCGTCGAAGGCAATTTTCGTAGAACAACATTGTGTTGACGATCAATAATTAACACATCTTTATAAAAATGCTCTTAATTCAATGAAGTAAATAATAAATTTCGATCAATTACAATTTTTTAAAATTATATTTGCACGTTCTCATTATTGGTCTATCAAACATTTCAGCTAATTATTTTCATGTTTCTACCAGATTTATTAGTTTTTATCTCACAAATCAAATCGTTCTGCACTAAGTTATTAAACTTGTTACTTAATAATCAACCAACCCGAATGGGTTGACGGCGTCGTCGGGACTGGAGCCGCTCTTGCGGTTTTGGCTTTTGGCATTCGTTTGAAAGCATTACTTAAAAATG
Source organism: Nephila pilipes (assembly GCA_019974015.1). Lineage (NCBI taxonomy): Eukaryota > Metazoa > Arthropoda > Arachnida > Araneae > Nephilidae > Nephila > Nephila pilipes. The sequence goes on from BMAW01083370.1 coordinate 693,603, forward strand.
ATAAACAGATATGTAACTCAGCAATCATGTCTTGGCGTCAACCGAGATTTATGGTAATTTTTAATAATTTTCTTATTGGAGTCTTATTAAGAGGGATTAAATGTCCTTGAAAAATTCTCCAATAAAACGCACCTTTATTTTATTCAAGAATTCTAGGTCTTTTTTTCGAACTGTGTTTGTTAGTATTGCAATAAATAGGCTGGAATAGGAAAGACCCAAAAAGTATTCCATAAATAAATTTAAAAGCATGTGACACCTCTATACCCGATATTACAAACGGCTTATTAATATGTGCTAACATATTGTTTTGAGAAAATTGTGTTAACAAAAATGCGTGGGCATATAACATAGGATAAATGGTGTGAGACTCAAAATATTGGAATTATAATACATTATGATTATAATAATGAAATTTAGTTTTCTTAAATTATATTTACATTGCTATGATATATTTAATAAAATATTTTATCGTCTGCTTTTATTTTAACATCCGAACAGAATTTTATAGTCTGTTGTAATAATTTATCGCTTGTCTTACTTTATAATTTAATTTAATAATTGATTTTTATGGTAGAATCATGTGTTTTTATTAGCCACCTGAGAAGCTATAGTTCTAGGTACCCTATAAATTGTTGTCCCGGACCACTTCTTGTATCCAATCACTTTTCAATTTCTTAGCGCTTATTTTTATGTCTGCTTTCACCAGTAATGAACTTAATTCTCAAAAATACGTCATAATAAATATCTCCTGAATTTGTTATTGGATTGAAATAAAATATATGTACTATATGTCTGATACCTGCTTTCACAACTAATGAACTTAATTTTCAAAAATATGTCATAATAAATTTCCCCTAATTTTTTGTTAGATTGAAGTGAAACAGATATAAGAATAAAGCATTCTATTTACTAATTGATTTATGTATTACCTAAAGTCATACGCAAACAGGAATCAAGATATGACTGTAAATGAGTAACATTCAGAATTTTAAGACAGCAGGGAGGCAGCCATTTTTTTAGGCACCCAAGGGGCTATTGTTTCAGATGGATCACTTTTCGCGTACCAGATTATTTTATTTTTTTTTATTTTCGCTTCAATTTTAATTACATTTAGCTTAAATGTATTCAATTTAATAATTTAACGTTTGCTTAAATTTTAATACCAAAAAAGTTAACTATTGTCCATTTCTTGATATTTCACCGTTTACTTTAATTCTTATATTTAATCGAGTAATTTAATTATAGTTATAAAAAAATACACCTTGGGGGCTAAATCTATTCTTTGTAAAGCTTTGTATAGAACTTTTTAATTTTTTTATTAGTTATTTTTTCTTGGAACATTTAAAATGGAAAGTTTATTTAAATTCAATTATTCTTTTTGTTGTTAACATTGGCAACATTTTTGCACTTTAGAATAATTTACTTATGAAAATAAAATGCATTAGGAATTTGAAGCGGGTATTTTATTTTTTTGATAGTAATTGCTTCTGTGAAGCCGAATAAAGCTTTAAAAATATTAGCACGTTTTAAAATGAAAATTGTAAAGCTTATTTTAATTGCTCTTTGTGAAACTCCCGAGAGATATTAATTGAATCGATTTCAATACACGAACTAGATTAATGAATATATTAAAATTTACTCAAGAATAACTGGTGAGGTATAAAAACCAAATCTAAAAGGAATAATTTTATAATTAGTGGTTGTAATATAAGATTTTTTAAATTTTGTTTAAATACCTGAAGTTTCAGGATCAGTTATTGAAAATAAAGCTTTTATTTTTGAAAGGTGGCTCACAAATAAAACTTCAGAATAATACCTTCATCTCCATGCTTTCACGCCATACATAGATTAAATGGATAATTTTTAGAAAGATTTTTCAGAACAACCTGTCCAATAAATGGATAAGATTTTGCGAAAAAATTTAACTCAGCTATCTCGACCACTATCATTTTTACTTTTAAGAATATTTTTCACTTATGTATTTATTTATCAAAATGATAGTGATGCTCCTGGTCGTAAAAAATGAAAGTGTCACATTGTGCTATTGTAAAAAAATAAATTTCATCAAATTTACTAGGAATTACAAGAATTTGGGGGAAAAAATTGCTTTATTAAGTATAATCATTTGATGTTCTAAAAATAAATAATAACTCATTATTCTTTAAAAAATTACACGTATTTTTAATTTATCGATTTAAATTAAAAATTGGTCCTGATAAAGAGAATTTAAACATTAGCCTATTATTTTCGGTCCTTTTCGTCAAATATATGCATATATTTTGTCCTTGAGAATATAAAATCCACCCTATCCATTTAAATTCAAAGAATGCAATGAAGCCCCAAAATTTCTTTGACGAACTTCAATATTTTCCAGCCTGGTGAAACACAATGCCAAATCCCTCCTGTACCAAAGCATTCATCACCAACCTCGTGCAGTTGCCTCCATTTACCGGATCTTCAAAAGCAGCCTAATCACAGTACACACACAGCAAAAGAAATTCTATTTTCCTGCTCAGGTAAACTGTTCGGAAGAAGTACACATCATTTTTCATCACCCAGGTAATCAAAACCCATTTCTAAATCCTGTTATCCAAAAACTGATACCGACACCGAATCAAAAGAGAATAGGAACCCTCAATTTCTTTTTCTTCCCATTGAGAAACTCTTACCAGTGACTCCAAAGAATAGGGAAACTCCTAACTTCCCCCATAGAAAAATCCTCCGGTGGGGTTCGGAAATATTACTCCAGTGTAGATCCCACTTTATCGATTTTCTGGGTCATTGCTTTCTAGCATGCATTCCCTTCTTCTGTAACATCCATCAGGCATAAGGCTTGTAGACAGGTGTTTCACGGGGCATGCATGTTAAGGAAATGAAGGGATATGTATTTTGTATACTTTTTTTAGTGTTTTATTTCTCTTTTCAGATGATATTTAGTATGGTAGGCGGGTGTCTATGACACTTTTCAATGGAATTCGATAGTAATGGAATGGAAAGTTTGATACGTCTTTATGGAATGTTGTGCTTCAATTTAAGTGTAGGAAGTTTTGTCACCTGCTCAAGACAGGGTGTTTTATTCAGATGGAAATATATTGAAGAATATTACCAAGAAAAATTCCACTTCAATGGAGAAAGTGTCGAAAAGTGTTTAAAAATGCATTGAAGTAGGAATTTTTACAATTATTGTCAATACTAAATAAAAGCCGAAGCAGCGACAATGAAAAGTTTTTTTCTTCTATACACGTTTAAAAAAAAGAAAGGATCTATGCTTTGTACTTTATTTTAGAATTTTGTTTCTCCTTTCAGGGGATATTTAGCAAAGTTCTCTTATGTTCTCGATAGAAATTTGATTGTAATGGAATAAGAAGTTTTCTATTATTCCTTTATGTGGCGTGATTCAATTTCAGAGTTGGTGATTGCGTCGTCTGCTAAAGATGTTTCGTATGGACGGGAGAGAATTCGCTGATAAATAATATTAGAAAAAATATATTTGTTGCACGAAATTTCTGAGGTTTGCCTCAAATGAATGGAGTATGAATATATTACACAGCTGCTTGACAAGATTTATTACTAAATAAATAATAGCATTTAAAGCAAAGTATCTTACAGTTTAACGTTCTTTTTTTACTGTCTTATCTTAGTCTTTTAACATGAAGGCTAATAGAATATGCTTTCATATCATAATAGAACCATAATAGTATATGCTTTCGGAAATAAACTATTTTTACGGAATGTAGCAACAGAAAAATAAAAAGGATTTTTAACATAATTCTTAAGTTTAAAAATGTCGATAATAAAATGTATTGGAAAAATAATTTCGCATTGACTTTAGATTCATTTGTTAAATTAATAGCTAAATGGTAAACAATGATTAGAGAAACATATGCACAAACGTATGCACTAGCTTTTATATTACGATCATCATCAGAAGATAGAATGGAAAAGAAAAATTATTCATTTAGATAATTTATGGACATAAATTATCTGTTTAGTGATTTTGAATGGTAGCTGGATGTTGAGAATAACTTCTGAAACAATACTTTATTTTCAACAAATTTCTACTTTAAGTAAGTGTATAGAATTCCTTCAGGAGGTGCCAGTTCATGTGTCACCCTCATTACTTGATCAAGGTTCAAAATTGCGAGGCCCGTCACCAATAGCCCTCATGATGCTTCTAATATGACGTTAATAAAACCAAACAACCAACAGATTCAATGTGAATTAACATTTCACGACACTTTCAGTTCGATGTTCTTAAATATTAGATCAAGGTCTAATCTCAATAATTTTCAAGAAATATAGCTTGATTCTACTAATTAAGCTTTTAAGGGTCTCTCTCTCTGCTCTATTTAATGGGATTTTATTCTGATCTATTGGTTCTATTCCTTCCTGCGAGCCACGTGCCCCCGGTATCAAGCGTACATTATCAAGGGGTAGCAGCCGGCGTTGTTTCCGTTGAATCGTGGATTGATTTCACTTAAGACCCGTCGTGTAGCGAGTTGATGCACGTTAAATCTGTCGAGACTGAAACTCCTCATGTTGCACGTTCACGTGCAGAAGTTTGGAGGGTGTGGTACTGACTCAGATGTTGTCCTCGTCACTTCACCGAGGTTCAGAATTACGAAGCCTGTCACTAATAACTCCATGGAACTTATAACTGAAAAGTTACTAATCTACCAATCAATCCAACGAGCTGTGTTCATATCCAAAAACTTTTAATGCAGACGCTTTCAGAAATGAAGTGAACTAAACCTTCTAGTCTTATACTTTATTCAATTCGTAGGAGCAGTCCAAAATGAGACAATAGGAATAATAGAGGAAGTTTAATGTTGAGTATTTGATGCGGGTAAACAGGACATGAACTTTCACTTCCGCTTTAGTTGACGCCGATATCACTCTTGATAAATCAAGCCAAAATTTAAAAGTAATTATTAGCTTGTGAATAAATTTAATTGTTACTTGTAATGACATCTTACTTTTGTTACATAGAGTAGTATTCTGTTTACCTCAAATCTAGGCTTTTATATATATATATATATATATATATAATTCTTAGTCTTTGTCGGAAAAACGTTTGGCTTCTAAACCTCTGGACTATAACTTAGTCAACAAACAAGGCAGCATTTCATAATTTCCGTGAGAAAGTGTAAAATTTTATTGCAAATTGTTTTGCAATTATGTGATGTATTATAACAACAGCAATAAACTGCGAGTTATAAAATTACAGATACTTCTAATTTCCCAAACCTCGTGCAATTAATTGTGTGTAATAACGTTAAAAGTTTCGTAGAATGTAACAAGTTTTCTAAGAAATAAAAATAATTTTTAAAAAACCTTTCCTGTAAAAGTGATATTTCGAATAAAAAAATATTCTGAAGAATCACACAAAAAAATAAATTAAGTAAATTAACGATGCTCTAAGCCTACCTAATGAAACCGCAGCAGTTTCAAAGGAAGGCAGATTGGAAAATACCAGGAAACATTTAAAGAAATTACAGACGTAAAACGGAGATTTTTTTTTTTGAAAAAAATAAAGGCTAATCAACATGAAATAATCTGTATGTCATACTCCTTGAAAAGTAAAATAACATTGTGTATAAATGGACCACATTTTGATAGTCAAGGCAATTCCAAGACTTTATTTCGAATGTAAAGCACGTGTTTTACATAAAAGCTGCATTACACGGATTTACTCTAATGTGCGTATTATACGGGCAACCCGCCCAAGAACATAAAGTATTCTAATCTATTTGTATGTTTGTATGTAACTTGAAGTTTTGTTGTATTATTGTCAATTGCCTAAGTTTTGTAATAAAGTCTCTAATTATTTCCAAAGCTCAGTCCTACCTTTTGTCAAGTAGGCGTCGTACAAGAATTTTCTGTCTGATTTGCATTCTTGCATAGAAAAACTATTCATTTGTGATTCTTCAGCAAATTCGAAAGGATCATAAGTTAAATGTTTATTTTCAAGTTTATATTGTATTTACATTGCGTACTTCTCACGTTTATGGACGAAATAAGATATAATCTTGATTTATAGCTCACTTAGTATTTTATTTAAATAAAACGCAACGTTTTAAAAAGATAATGGGTGCAAAGTTATTTTCAATGGTGGATTAAATTATTTGATAATATCAAAGGAGTGATTCTTTATAGAACTGAAATAATTCATACATTCAGATCTTTTAATATTTAAAAAATAGCATTTACTTAAACAGTATAGTAAGACCCTGCTTAACACTGTTTCCGTATTACTCGAAGTAAATTATTCCCCGAAATCACCGTGTGTGATACCGCAGAGTTCAAAGGCGTGATTGCTACTTCACAACTGATTTGTGATCGGCCATGAACGTTATTTTGGATATAATGATAAAAACATATTTTATTATATTGCGATAAATATGACAATTTTTAGTCATTACAATAGGGGATGGCAAAGAAAGAAAAAGGTGAGAAGTTTAATGGCATAAGATATAGTTATGCTGCACCAAACAAGGTAAAACTGATCCAGACGCATGAACACATGGAGAAGAGATGAAAAAAATTGGCTGTAAATAAGGAATGTCGAAAATAGAGAAGGATCGCTAGGGTATACCGGAGGCGCATCACCCTATTTATGAAATACTGTAAACCTCATAGGCAAGTAAAAAATCCCTACGGTGCCTAGGAATCATGATTCTCGTAGCTACCTAAAGAAGACAGGCTCCTGAAAGCGGCAAGGAAAAAGAAAGTCAAGGGGCAAGAAAAGTCATTCCACTGGAAACTAACTTGATATTTCTCAGAACTATCAGATGCAGGTGAACGGCAATCTGATACGGGCACTGTATTAAATTTGTCAGGCTATGTAAAGAAACAGGGTTGGATAACATAAATGCTCAGGATATTTAATAATTATTGTAAATTACAACTGCAGGAAGTTTTAGAAGTCACAGACGAGCTTAAAAAGTTAGACGAGCAAGAAGTGCATGAAGATGATAAAATTAGGTTTCCTGAAATTCAGAAACAAAAGGAACTTTCAACGAATTTTCTATAAAAATTTGGTTATTTTAACAAAAATTATGGATTAACTTATGTGAAATGATTTAAGTGTTCATCGGCATTACTTACCGATGAAATTTCTTAAATACTTTAATAAATTAAAGTAATTAATTTCCATTATTTAAATATATACAGGAGGCAGGACGATGTACAGTAATCAGGAAAAGACCATAGCCTAAAAATATTAAAGCCTGCCCGTGATTTCTTTATTTGTATGATATGCGGGGTAATTGGAAACTCATGAGCAAAAATTTAAGAGGTGACAGAAAACGTCTAAACTAGCAATTTTCATCATACAATGCACAACGTACAGTAATCAAGTGACCAATAGTAATCGCGAATAGGACATGCCTCCTGAAAACCAAGGTAGAAATGACGATGTGTAAGAAAACTAGCTCTTTATTCTTTCTATTACAGTGCCTACAAGAGGTTCATCGCTTGCTCTCCGCCTGTGCATTGTAGAATGAAATTTGCTTGTTTAGATGTTTTCGATCACTCCCTTAAACTTTTGCCCATGAGTTTCAAAAAATCCTGTATAAAACATTTGACACATAAATCTTTTCAGAAATAACATTAAAAATTATATAATATTTATAATGTTTATATTGTTCAATTTTAAACTAAATATAATTCAAACGTTTGTACCTAGTATAGTTGTAACAACTAGTTCAGTAAAAGCAATTTGCTTTTAAATCAACCGGCGTCAATTCATAAAATTTCTTCAATTTCCCTGTTTAATTTTTTCTGTAACAAATACACAAAACACTCAAAAATATCTACACAAAAAATATTTCTTCCCAAGTATTACATGAACTATTTGAAATAATTTCGAACAGTTACTTACTTGTCACTGAAGAATATGCATTAGTAATTTCATTTTTTAATCTTTCTTAAGCAATCTCATTTGATATAAACCATGCCTTATGATTTCTTTTAATATTCAGCCTCATATAACCATATGCTTCCTTTCTTAGAATTTTAATCATATTAATACTTTTAAAGACGATTCTAATGTCATTTACAATTATGGTATAAACATATATTCAAAATCTAGTCTCAATAACTCATCTGTTTAATTTTTAAGAGAATCTTAAGCTTTAAAAATGATAAAGAAAAAGATACTTCATAAAAAAAAACTATTCATGAGCAATGAATGCGCTCAAAATAATCATGATCATATCCTATAATTTTCTAAATGTGCGATTTCTGTAAAATAATAATAACTTTCAAAGTGTATAATGTATTGTGGGTTTTTTTTCGAATTTTAAATTATATATATATTGTTTTACCAAGTTATAATAATTTATATATTCATATATTCATTATTTTCAAAGTGAAAATCTTTTAATTATTTCTTTGCAATTCATATGGCTAAAAACAGTTTGAGGCTTATTGCTTATCTCAAAATTAAGCTTTGCTCCACCATATTTTTTTTCAAGCACTTCTTTGATTTATCTCTACACACATTCCATTAGAAGATACTACATTACGAGCTGCAGACTTATAACACTAAAAACAATTCAATTTGTATCTCGTACATTTATTTTATTACATTCCCCCGTGCAATAAGACTGTCCAGTTTGCGTGACGGTACTCCAAAAAAACCGAACCCTATCCACAAGAAGCCATTGCTGGAGCTTATGATCACCATCTTGCCTATCAGGTAGAAAACGATGCGGGATTTTCTTTCCAACCCCGTTATTACCCTGTTAGATAATCGTAGAGGGCCCTTGTAATGCTCTAGTCCCCCCCCCCTTCTATCTTGAAGGAAACGCTCCGTTACCCCACTAGGGGGAAGCTCGTCAATCGAATCTGCAACCCCTGAATGAACCTGTCTCCTGCCAACAGTTGCTCCTATTCTTCAATCATAGAGCCCAAGTCTACCTCCAGGGGATGTGTTGCTTCAGAGGGCGAATGGACTAGGGTGCGTGTAAACAATTTATGTGGCCACTGAATATTGACCCGGAGAATGGGGATGTTGTGGGTGGTCATTGAGGTATTTGATTGTTCCTTCTATGCATTAAGTTGCAGAAATGATTGGTGAGAGTTGGCAGGTTTAAGACAATGTGTGTGTGTGTGTGTGTTTAAACAGTATTTGAATGTGAATAGGTATTATAAAGGATTTTAGAAACTCGCGATTGATATTCAGTGACATCAATTAAAACGAACAATTGGTTTATGATAGAAATACTTTGATAAAGGCCTTAAATGCCTTTCGATTCTCAAAGAAAAAGATACATAACAAGGATCTTCAACAATTTCAAGATGTCAGATTGATGTATTTGCAATTGTAATGTCTCACAAATGTTCTTTAATTAATAGTTGGATTTAAAAAAAGCTGAATTACAAAGAAATTTCTTTCAATTTATATTCATTTCTGTTTTATGAGAAAATTCGTCATTTTTTAACGTGGAACGTGTAATTTTTTTTCTAGAATTTGGTCACCTGTCTATGAGCTTCATGCTCCTTATTTATTAATATTTTCTTAATTTTTAATGAAATTAAGATTTTAACGTCCCTTCTTCATTACTTAATTCTACTGCCATTTTTCTTTCTAATTACACAGTCAATAATTATAGGACACCAATTGAAGATACTTGAGAGCAAGATAAAATACTTTACTAATAATTACTGAAGAATAGATAAGGTCGCTCTCACTTAACTCGCTAATTCTATATTGGGTCAACGAATAAAGTTTTAGCTTACCAATTAACTTGTTCTGATTCAACTATTTCTCATAAATAGCTGTAAATCTTATAAAGTACTTTAAATAAGATTTATCTCAATCCAAAAGATTAACTTCTATTCTTTAATATAACTTATAATTATTTATCAATCTGACGTTAGCTTCTATCTTCTTTAATTTTCCCTTTTAGTTCTATTTCATTTATTTACCACTATCTCTAATTCAGTTCGCTTCATTTCTACCTTCATCTAATTTACCTAATCATATTTCATTTTGCTTAGCAAAAAATTATAACCTTACGCAATTCAGCTTACTATAAATTCCCCGAGGTTAGTAAAATGAAAATCGCAAACAGCCCAACGTCGCAAGTAGGGTTTCTTTCCCGGGAAATCATAAGATTTCCATACATTTTCTATTCCCGGGAACGAAGTAAAAGTTGATGAAAAAGATATTAAAGAAGAGTTTAGCTGTGAAAAGATGGTTTGTTTGGATACCGAAACAAGCTGGAATAATTTGTTGGCAATGCTTGAAAGATTTTTAGAAATAAAGTCAGTAATTTTAAAAGCATTAATTGACATTAAAGAAAAACAAATGATGGTCAATGTAGAATTTGAAACTGTGACTACAATTGTAACAGGCTTAAAGCCAGTAAAAATTGGCTTAGAAAAATTTTGCAGTCAGAATGCAGTTTTGCTAACTGCAGAAGGTGTATTTTCTTTCGTTATTGGAGAATTGAACGAACAAAACTCAGAAAATGTGAAAAATATGAAATATTCCTTTATTCCAAAGAATTAATGAGAGACGCAATGTTAATTTAATAGATAAAGGCAATACCCGAATTTTGGGAGAAAATACGAAACAGCTGCAGTTACTGTCGATATTTCGCGATTGCCCGGTAAAAGTTGTTTGGTTAGACAAGCCCAAATGATAGAGACAAGGCTTTTCTGCAAAGAAGAGGACTCAATATCCAACTCTTCGCACTCAGAAGAAAAGAGCATGGAGATTTTGAAAGAAAAACCTATTACATTGGACGAAAATTTAGAGAAAGCAATTTACTCTAAAACAAAAGTTTTATATTGTTCAACCAAAAAAAGTACTAGTCTCAACAAAATCATGAAACAAGAGATGTAATTGTTCGACTCGACTGAAAATCCATCACCAAACATTATAAAACTATATGAGGCTTTAAAAACAATTCCTCCAATGTCAGTTGAAGCCAAGAGAGCATTTTCTGCTGTCGGATTGTTCGTCACAAAGCTTAGAACAAGGCTGAGTGATAAAAGTATAAATTGCTTATGCTTTCTGAAATCCTATTTTAAAAATGAATAATAAATGTATTACATACTTTTTGTATTTTTAGCTCATTACATAAATGAGCATTAATTTTGGAATTTATATGTATTTTTATTTTATATAATTATTGTTAATTTTATTTAAAAATAACTTGTTTAAAATTTTTGAATTTTTGATGTATTCCCGGGAATCCCGGGAACGACAATTACATTCTCGAGATTTCCTGGACATTCCCGGGAATGGAAAAATCCGGGAAATCAGAAACCCTAGTCACAAGATCGTGAAATTAATTTTCATGTGCAATGCTTATAGACTGAAAGTAATTCGCTTAATGTAAATCGTAAGGAAGGAAATTAAATACTACATTTTTCATCTATGAATCGAATGCTACAAAAATCTCCAAGCTTAAAATAGACCATTAGCCATTTCATAGTTGCCTTATAACGAAATTTTATAATAATTGTATAAGTATTAAAAATTCTGATAGAGTCTGATGTATAAATATAATATTATAGAATGTGTGTGTGTGTGTGTGTGTGTGATTAAATAAATTTAATAAAAAAATTTCTATTAAAAGTCCTATTTCAAACTGAATTGGCTTTTTTATTAGCTAGGTTACGTTGAAAGGTATAAAATTAATTCACCGCTGCAATAAAACCTAATAAATATTCACTTATTCTTCAAATAGTAAATTTTGAAGAAAAAATCGAATAAAAATAAAGAAAGGGAACAAATCATTCATATTTCTATTGTTTTTCATTCGTCAGGAACTACATTTACATCTTCATGACTGAATGTATTATATTTTGACACTTCCTCTTTTTTGATGGATTGTAAAAAGTCAGTTAATCAGAATTTATACTTTAATCTTTCAACTTTGTAATGTAGATTTACTTCGCATGGTTCTTGTTGTTCTCTTTTTTTTATTACCTGTTTATTCTGGCAATGAAAAATTGAAAATACTTTCCTATATTTGAAATGAGTCGCATACCTGCATAAATTGTTGCTATTCTTAAATAGCATATATAGTATTCGAATTTTTTTTATTACATAACTTAAAAATTTGACAAGGAAAAATAAATGAGAAACTTTATATTTGTTTTCATTAGTCTAAAAAGTAATGGAAGCTTTTTAAAAAATTACCTTTTTTTTTTAATAAAATATCAATCCTTTGTGAAATATTGAAAAATTTTTTAAAAAATTATACCATGTTTTTTATATGTGTGTAAAAAAAGAGCACATTATAATTGTCAAAAAATTATGTGCATAATATTAACAATGGTTTTCAAGAATACCTTAAAATCTTTTTTATTCTTATTGACCCAACTTTATCTCGTCTAAGTATTGTTATATAGTTAGATTCATTATGTTAGTTTCATTGGCCTATGTATAATTTCAACATTATTCTTTTAAAAATTTAGATCATCCCTTCATATTTAACTAAATTTACCCCTGTAGTCTAAGAAAGAAATATTGCACAAGATAACAGGGTCTTTTGCTTCGCTTGTTCTCCTTAACTCAGTACGATCCCAAAACAGATAGGAAAGAAATCATGCTATCTTGAAGAAACAAATCTTTATTTTCCTTCCTGACTTATACTCTCTTCATCTACGCATGCCACTTGCTGAGTTTCCAACTGATCATCACCTACACCCATCAGGCGAGAAGAAACAAAACATCACCACGGTGCCATTAGCTTTTATGGTCCACTCTCTCCTCAACCATATCTTTCTGGACAAGCCCTTCGGCTTACGCTACTGTCCTTCACACCGATTCCAATAACCGCAAAGCCCCCCTCCTACAATGCATCTCCACCCAAGCTTTGTTATAGAGTATCGACCAGATGAGGGGTTGGGTTCATTGAAGACCCCTCAGATGCGATTCTTGGCAGTCTTCTTCCCCACATGGTAGTTATTTATTTTTTCTTTATCTCTCTTGGTGATGGGTGGTGGGCAGTGCATAATGCTCATTAGCACATTTATTACAAACAGAAATAAAAAAAAAAAAGTCTACCCCTAGGGTCTTGTTACCCGCGATAGTAGATGTCGGTAGCTATTGTTGTCCGATATCGTACATTCCAAGCCCAGGATGGGAAAGTGAAGCATGTGTCAGAAGGAGAAAAAAAAAGTTATATTAAATTAAATACCAGAAGAGATATTTTTTTTTATCAATGTTGGATAGGAAATTGGTTTAGCTTTCTTGCACGGATATAAGCCTCGAAGGGAGATTAACTGATTGAAGAAAACGTAGCTTGACTCAAAGATAAAAGATCCGAAGAATATTTACGAACTCTTCAAAACTATGATACATTGCATATATTACAAATTGGCTTGGAATGTTTTAATTATTTCAGATAGAAATATTTTCCCCTTTAATTTTACATTAAAAGAATGATAGTAAAAATTGTTCTAATTATTCCTTTTTGTTTGTGATATCTGAATAGGACGTGATACAAAACAAGTTAGCTTATTAAAAATTGAGTTTATACTTTTACTGCTTATTTTTCGTTGCTAATGTCTAAGTAAAAAAAAAAATGCTAATTAGTAATGCATTTTAAAATTATTTTAAGGTGGAATGCGTAAATTGTTAAGATGCTAATGGGTGATGTATGGGTGGGGGCAGGAAAGAATAAGTAAGTCATATCTATGTAATTCTTTATTATATTGGAAAGAGACGAAATAGAGCAAAATAAATGAATCAAAAGTAATTTAAATTTAATTTCGTGCGTGATACTACATTGTTTCTACACAAATAATAATTAAGACACAAATTTGATTTTAAATATTCTTAAGTTAAGTGGTTCATGTATATATTGTCATAAAAATTTGCTCACCAAGAAGTAAGTATAGAATTGTTACGAGAAACTTGACATGAAAGTACATGTTAGGCAGGTATGTAAATGATTAGAAATGCAGCGGGATTGCGCATTGCGTAATTTCACTAGGGAACGTTGAATTTCGTTCTCCTTAGATTATAAAACAGGTAACCAGAGCTTGTTTACGTGTATTGAATCTATTGCAGAGAGATGTTTTTTTAACTACAGATGTTATTACGCCGCATTGGGAGATATTAAGAGCAACTGTCAGAGTTCGAGAGAGGAATAATCATAGGGAGGATGGAAACCGGATGAAAGCCATTCTGACTTTATTGTGAGGAGATGTTGGTACCAGTGGACTAGAGAGAAGTCTGTTTCACGCGGCGTCCAGGCTCAGGACGCCCTAGACAGATCAATAATCGAGAAGACCGTCACTCATACAACATGCACGCACAGCACCAAGAAATGCTACCCATTCATTCCTGTCTCATTGTCTACCATCATACATAGGCAGCACCTTCACTATGGGCCTCTGTGTCAGTTCGTACCATCGGAAGGCTTTGGTTGAAAGACAGTTGCTATCGCAGCGTCCATTACATGTACTCCCATTGACACCTACTCACCTTCGTTTCCGTTTAGAGTGGTGTCGCACTCGAAGGGATTGGGCAACAACCGAATGGAATCAGGTCGTCTTTAGCGACGAATCCAGATTCAGTTTGGGCAGTGATGACAATCGTATATGTGAGTGGAGGCCCCGTGGTGAATGTCTCAATCCTGCCGTTTCAATCATTTTTATTGTTTATCAACGTAGAACTTAGAAGCAACACAAAGTCTATTGGTGATGGATCTTGTAATTTTGAGCCTCCATCAAATGACGAGCGCTATACATGAACTGTCACCTTCCTCTCCAAACTTCCACACTATGCCTTCAGGAGAACTTGGAACCTTGACATATTAAAATGTATCAGCCCCTCTACACGGAGGGATTGTAGCGGCCTCAGGACTCAAACTTACGATTCGACGGAAACAGAACCAGCCGCAAGTACGCGACCATGACCACAAGGCTACCACGGCGACAAGTTACAAAAGTAAGGTAGAAAAGCAACAAATTAAAGTAGAGACGTATGCGGACTATGAAATTTGACTTTTCTATCTACGTTATGAAGCTGCCTACGAAAGGTTGTGAAGCTTTTGTAGTAAATATAATTCCAGCACACATTTGTGACACCCCGATGATGCTACTAGAGTGTATTTGATTCATCGAAGTTAATAAAACTCAGCCACAATTTATCAAATAAAAATAATAATAATATCATCAAATCCTTATCTAATATATATTCTTTCTGATAGAATAATCCAAACTCCTGCGAAGTAGGTTTTCACGCGTCCACTGCAAAAGAGTAATATTATGAAATACTTTGTCTTACCACTCGGCTATCCGTATCTGAATTTGTACTAAACATGAATCCAACTAACTCTCATTCACCGATGATCACTTCGCATAAATCGTTGAGTCAAGCCTCTTCCAATCTCTCATTAATAATTCTTTTTTTTAAACTCTTCGTTGCTTTTAAATGCTAAATGAGCAAACTTATTTCCACTATAATATTTCTAATCTAATTTATATAAGTCTCAGTTCATTCACAAGAAAATGTTCTTAAATCAAATAACATCATATGAAAGTCTCTAAGATGTGAATTGAAAGGAAATACGCCGGAAAACCCCATTTAACTTTTATTTTTTAAAAATTATTTTCTTTGGGAAGTAATACATTTTAATTTCATATGTTGGGTAAATAGACAAATGAATGTGTAGATCTTTGGCCAAACATTCGTAACGTAAAACTGTTGACGTCTGAATAGGAAAGCAAAATCATTCTACAATCGGTACACATGGCATCAAATGCATTTTAAAGACTTCTGTATTACTAAAAAACATTTTTCATGACTCACACGTGTATCAATTTGTTTCAAATCAAATTTTTTACGATCTTTTTTGAAAAATCTTACCCGCTAGCCAAATATTACAAATATATCTATAGTTTCACCAAACGAGAGAAACAAAAATATTAAAAACTTTACTCAAAGAAAACGTTTTCATGAATTTATTAATACAGTGAATTATTAAGTTTATTAAGGATCAAACAGTCACAAAAGAACATTATATATATATATATATATATATATATATATATATATATATATATAT
>BMAW01083370.1:712659-775925 GCA_019974015.1 Nephila pilipes
GAAATTTGTGTTATTTTAAATTCTCAACTTCTGATGGCAAAGGATAGAAATTGTCTTGATTCTCAAACAAGAGGAAAGGGAAAATTCGGATATACTAAAAAGAAGATAACCCAGAGATCATGGGAAGCTTTATATGGCACAAAAAGATAAATTCCATTGCTGGAAACGTTTGATATGGATAACCAAGTCTTTGCTCTTCAAGCTTACCAGACCTGCAAGTTTATCAAGTTCTATTAACAGATTTCTGGCTAAAGAGCAAATCTTCAGCCAACGCAAGATCTTCATGAAATAATCGAATTATCTACTTTTAAAATGACGGCTTTTGAAAGAAGTAGTACCATTTTAAATTTATCCATCTTTCTTGAAAGAGCTTTTCTAATTAAACCAGGACGCGTACAATAACCACTCCACACCATTTAGATCATCAAGGACTTGTTACCTTCACCCCAATCATTACTCTTACTTTTTGCAATGACCTTTTCTTTATTCGGCACATGCACCTCCATTTGGTAAAGGATTCACTATAACGAATTACAACTGGGGTAGTTCATAAATTTCAAAAGGCTTAAAATCTCACCTGTAGAAATGCCTGAGGTTCTAGGAACTTTTTCCATCTACTTTTGTATTTTAATAATCAAGGGTGGGGTTGAAAAGAATAACTTTTAACGTTATCGCACCTCCTGGAATGAATCCACCTTCCTTAAAAGTAAATGCCCAATAGCATTTTTTTTAGACGCCAAGGGTTGGAGATAATGCAAAAAAAACCGCATTACGAAACAGTTTCTTGGCCAAGTTGCACTCGAAACCTGAGATTATCGTCTTTTTAGAAATAATGACACTTAAGTGGAAATGTTTTACTAAGTCCACGTCCAAGAATGATTTGGTTCCTGGGAGCAATTTGACTTGAGTCTTAGGAGAGTCATAAAGGCGAAATTATGATGGAAGTCGCTGTTATGAAAAAAAGAAGATTTACAGTTTTCGCAATGCTACTGGATTGCAGAGGGAATTCCACAGAAATGTTTCATCAACTTAAACATAATGAACTCATTACAAAGATAGTTGCAAGTGCTCACGGATAAAAGTAATGACTGCAACGTTTATTTATTCATTTATCATCTGTTATGCGGTTATTAAACCAGTACCCTACGAGGCGTTCCGAATGGATATTAAAATGTTAAAAGTGTGAACACTATTTTTGGTATAGGGAAATAGAGAGGCAAAAGCATGTTAGAACCCTTGAACAATCAGAACTTGATCGGTATAAACCATGAGAATTTAATAGATTTCAAAAAATATTCATGTCTTTTTTACTCTGCTTGAAGGAAAAAATATAATATAACTTTAAATTGAATGAAAAATTAAAATACGTGTAATGAATGAACAAAAAAAAATTTAAAGATAAACTTTTTCTTAAATTATAATATATCATACTTGCTCAAACCACTTAATCATTACAGTAACTGATAAACCGTCTGACAATAAAATGATTTTTACCATCTCACTAATGCTTTTGATCAAATTAACAATTTATTTTCACTGTTTAATATCAACTTGGGGCGACAGTCGTGCCAACATTTAAACATAAATGGAAATCTCATGAATAGGCTTCTCTCAACAAGATTCTTCCTTGTGAAGACAACTGAAACATCTCTTATATTGCTGTTGCTTCATACTTTTGAGATTAAATGATCATTATTTATGGTTGACACTTCAAAACAATGTCTATTTGACCAAAACACAAAATTCTACTGAAGTTCCATAAAATTTGAGGCTTAACAAACAGCTTTTCTCATAATCTTCCAACTTGAAGAAATTAAAAAAAAAAAAAAAAATAAATAAAGAACTGGCTGGAAAATGCAATTTTTATATATAAAACACATAGATTTTGGAAAATACTGATGGTGTTATTATTTATTTTCAAAACAGTTTCTGAATTCCTTTAGTGACAAATGTTCATAAAGAACACATCAAACTCCAAAAAGAATATATATATATATATATATATATATATATATATATATATATATGAATATTATTTTTAACTGTATAGTGAGCCATTAACAGCCCCCTGCCACAGTTCATTACTATTTTCGAAATATTCTTTAACTGTGTAGTTTATCGTAATAAAAAATTAAATTTTATTTGAAATGTTCTACGCAGTAAATAAATATTTGTGTAGTATTATTTATGTATTGTTTAGGGTGCTAAGAAAGAAGCACGTATTTGTATCATATTTCTTATGTTTGTTGTTTTCAACGTAACCATAGTATCTTTCTCTTTAATTGATGAAAGTATCACTATTAATTGATTATTCAATAAATAGAAGTAAATTATAAGTTTTAAATAAAATAAACAATGAATTTTGACAGAATATGTAGCTTGAATACTTTCAGAATGGAATTACTACAATATTAATCATATTAACTGGAAAGCATAATTTATAAAAATTCAATTAACCATTTACTATACTGTTATATAGTTTATAAAAACGTTTTAAACTCAAAAATCAATTGTAAAATAATGAAACTCATAGTAAATTTATCTATCATTCAATTAGATTTTTTTTCTTCAAATTATAAAAGGCTGTTTTGTATTAAATAAATAATCAAATAAAGTGCTTTTAGAAGGAAAACAAATTCAAATCATGTAGAGTTTGTAAGGAGTTTAATAAGAGCAAATTACTTCCTGTTGATAAATAAAAAAAAAGTCTGACTAAAAATAAATTTCTTTATTCTTCCAAAATAATATTTAAATGTTTAGAAAGCACATTTTCTACATTCACGAAGAATAACATTATTTATAACCGTTCTTAGAAAAAATTATCTCATGCAATAAACGTACCTCAAAAATTAAGTTGTGCTTTATTTATAGCCTCCTAGTAAAACAAAATTGTTAGCTCTATTAGCGACTCTTAGAGACAGAATATAAATAAAATGATTAACTTTTAAGGTCTACTTCGCTTGATGTCAAAAAAATAAGAACAGTTCTCGGAATTATTTTTTCTAACAGAAAAAATATTCCAAGAACAATATTTTAAACTGATTTTACCGTTATATATTTTATTATATTATTGATGTTTCAAATCAATTTATTTTTACAACATAAAATGCATGTTCCAAATTTCGTCTCATCTTTTGTAATACTCTCAATGATTTTTTTACTTTTTAAGTTAAAGTGAAAAAAATTAACATTTATAGACATTTCTAAGTTCTTAAGTATATAATACGATTGTACAACAAAAGTTTCTGTTCCACAAATGGAATTAAAACACACTCACCGATCTAAAATAAATGTTTATTTATTGGAGATACAAATGTTACACATGAATATAATTTCAGTCTGAAAGATCTGTCAACAATATTTTTACAAAATATTGTTGCAAAAGCAGAAATATAGCAAACGATTTTCTTCACACAAGATATAACACAATTCTTTTGAAAAAATAAAATTAATTTACCAAACGATATTATGAAAGAGCAATTATTAATTTGATTTTACTACTCTAGAGACATCATATGAAGTCATTTAGTTAACTGCGGGTCATCTAATGGAATGTAGAATAATAATAATTGAACAATGATATAAACGCATGAACTTTTATTAATAATAGAATATTTTTATCAGTAAATTAATTTAGAAATGGTCCTTATTCCTTAATATCTGGTGAATACAGTTTAACTCCATGGCTGAATGCCAAAATGTTTGAGAGAATATAAATGTTGTTAGTGACAACACGGTAAATAAAATTATGAATAAAAATACTATCGTTTGTAATCTAAGTAAAATTTATGCATGCCATTTTATTTAAGTTTTCTTACAATAAAACGATGAAAATAAAATTTCATATTTAAAATATGGATTTATTCTTCTGATTAATATTGTTCTTAAGACTTTTAAGCCTAAATTCAGTGAAAAAAATTGAACTATTAGCTATTAAAATGTGTCATTTGACATACGTACCAGGGATCCAGGAGATCCTGTCCCCTACCCAAACCCCTGAAATTATTTATTAAAAGCATTGTTTAAATATGAGAATATTTATGTATTTTCCCTCTAGAAAAAAAATTATGTCTAGACAATAAAATATATTATTTCATTTTTTGGGTCATGCTGTTGAGATAAATGTCAACACTTTGTCTCCCAATGCGCACAAATTATATTATTAATTTAACAAACTCGGTATTTTTTTAAGCGGTAGGCAATGAAATTTTTTCAAAATATGACTGAAGAATACTTGCACACGGATGCAGAATTTTTAATGTTAGAAAGCCCTAAGAGTTAACTTAAAAGACTACACTAACTAAAGAAATATAATAAAGCCTTATTTTTAAAATAAGAACTTGAGATTAACATACATAATCCACACACATAAATATTTTTTTATATTTCATGGAGAAAATTAAGAAAATGTATTTAAGTGAAAATCATGTAAATATTGGAATTAATTTAATTTCTTAAAAATAAATATCCTATAAATATAAAAAGTTACTCTTTTTTTCCTATCTCAAGATCAAAGTTATCATTAATATGATATTTGTGTTCAAGTTGTGTATTCTGCTTAATAACGCTTAAAAGTCGAGTTTGAGAAAAGGAAATTTTAGTAATATTAGAAAAAATAATTTTTATTCAATATTTTTAAATTTCATTTATTAAAAGTAAACGCCACTTTTATATAAAAATAGTTAACAATTTTAAAAACGTTGGGTATATTGGCAATAAATAGAAGTAAAATTGTTTTTAATTACATATTTAACAACTCGTTTTTATCATCGACACCCTTTCTATAGAACTAGTTTCATTTTAATTTTTCATGCTTCACAGAATTTTGACACGATGTATGAACAGGAGTTATGTCATTTTGTTTCAATTGTTTTTGAGTCTACCTTTAATAACCACCTTTCTTCTTCGCCCCTCTAGCATTTTCCCCCCTTGAGAAGGTTTTGTTTTAATTTATAATGCTTCACATATTTTCTGAACTCATTTCTATAATTGGGTGCATCATGTAACCCTATGAATTGACAATGTCACTAATTTGATAATTCTAACTATAGTATGATTATATACTTACTGTTATGTCGTAAGTTTGAGTACAAATCATAATTATTATTATATTGGCTTTGATTTTCGCCATGTAACTTTGAATCGAATAATGGAAATAAAACGATTTTCTGCATGTTAAAGATACGAAAAACAATAATCATTTCGCTTAACTCTCTATAGAACTTTTATAATAAGGGGTATTCGCTTACTCTTTCTTTGTGTGATGATAACTCTGGTTTTATCATAAAGCTTGATTATATATTATTTCAGTATGAGGAAATACATTTGTTCGTTGTGTCTGATAAAATTATTTATTTTACTGAAGTTGAAATTACTTCTATAAGTCCAAATGGGGAACCCACTGTGTAGCGGGCTGATGCACGTTAACACTATCAGTGATGCAATTATTCCAATGGTGTGATGTAGAAGTATGGAGAGGGAGGTGCTGGCTCAGGTGACTTCCAAGTCACTTGGTAGAGGTTCAGATTTACGCGGTCCGTCGCCAGTAATCCCTTAGTACGACGTAAAAAAAACAATCAATTAATTCATAAGAAATTGGGAATATTGTAATAAATCATTAGTTTATGTAGGATAATAAATATCGAGTTTGAGGTATTATAATCAAAGACGCGATGCCATTATTTATTAACGTCTCACAGAAAAACAACACGAGGGCTATTGGCGACTGACCTCGTAATTTTAAACCTCATTCAAGTGACGAAAACGACGCCTAAGCTGACACCTCCCTCACCAAAATTCTAGTAATCGAAAATAGAGAATGATATGTTACTGATGTTAGTATGAAATAATTTGCATTTCAAAGCATACAAATATCATGTACTGTAAATGAAAGAAATAAATTATTTTGTTTAAATACTTAAAATGTTTTCAATAATGATCAAAACAGAGTTAATTTTTTTAATATTAAATACTGGAATTTTATACCACATTTAGGGCTTATGTTGTTAGAGCTATTTGGGGGAGGGGGGAGATGAGGTCTTTCATCCCAAATTTCGTATTTGTTCGATTGCCATGTTAAATGTCACTCATATTAAGTCAGTGAAAAATGGTGTACTTGCGATTTGCGCGTGTATTGTACCTTGTTCACATTTAAGACAAGATAGTTAGGATTTTCTTAAGCAAATCTTATTGCTTGCTGTAACTCAAAATAATTTTGCCCTCCTTTACTGGAACTAACTGTCCTTCATAATATATATATATATATATATATTGATAGATTTAATTACATTCAGAAGCATTATCGTTGGATTTTAGTTTTTCTATTTAAAATTTAATAATCGTCTATAAAATATTGTTGTCACTTCTTATCTTTATAGTTACTCCATTCTTTTTTTTTTTTTTTTTTTTTTTTGAGGATTAATATGACACAATATCATTTTTAAGCAATTCCACTCTCGGTAAGAAACTGAATATTTAAAGAACAAGAAAAGGAAAGGAAAATACCGTTTAGAAGATGCTGTAGTTATTCATTAAAATCCTATTACAATTAGTTTCCAAAAAATGATTATCATATCAAAACTTTCGATTGCGCAAATGGAGAATGAACAATCACGTTCAAATGCTAGGTTTGACAACAATACTTAAGGAATGAAACTAGTGTTAACTCCATTGTTGTCGGTTTCATTACTATATTGCTCAATATATATCGTAATATTCTATTATTTACAACTTAATAATTTTTAAGAATGGGATAAAATTCATTGTTATTGAGTTAACTGATAATATCTCTTTGAACTGAATATGAGCTAATTTTTGTTTCTGTTTGAACATATGGAGATATTAATTGTTAAAGTATTGAATAAAAAAAATCACCGATGAGTATCATATATGTTCTTTTTATTACTGGATCTTTCCACTTATTCTGAATTGAAAGTGATTCACAAACACACACAAAAGAATAACATTCGATTTCCCTACGTAGAAAGATATATACATGTTATTAAGCGAAAAATATTTAATAGCGCACTATTCAGTGCAAAGCAAGAATAGTCTATAAATTCTAAGTTAGTTACTAATTATAATATATTTAGTTAGACTAATAATTGTGAATTCTAAGTTAATTATAATTTCATTATATAGTTTTCTTGCCATTTCCGTAAAATTTAATTATCAACAACGAGTATGCCTTTTTCTCCAACAAAATCAGACTCCTTTTAAGAATTTAAAATTTACCAAACTAAAATTCTTAAGATTACATAGGAATTTAAAAAAATATTTTCCATTTATTCATAATAACATTAAAAGTATTAAAAGTGTTGGATAAGTTTTAGTTAAGAAATATAAGGAGGAAAAAAGATGTACAAAATTTGGGATTTTTTTTATGCAAAATGAATTCAATTTTCTAAATGAAAGGCATACACTCAATATTAAAATAGTATCATGCTCATTTAAATGAGAAGATATCCTTTTAGTTTATTCTATTTAAATTTGTACTTGTTATACACAAACAGTCTTAAAAATTCATTTCCATCATTAGCCTTATGGTACATGCAATTGATTTGTTATTTATTATATTATAAAGTATCCTTCGCAAATACAGAATAAAAATAAATTTTGAAGCAATAAATTGAGACTTTTTAAGAATTCATGGCTCCATTAACACTTAATTATACCATCATTAATTTATGCTCAGTTATCAGTTCTTTTCATGTACATATTCTGTCCAAACATTTCCCAATTAGTTAAATCTGCAGATGACGTTTAATAACTTTTAACTAAACAGCGCTTTGATAAAACTTCAAGCTTTGCGTAATAATTAGTTCTCCCTCATTTTAAACTAATTTTCGTTGAAGTAATCATCCCATGGGCTTCAAATAACTTAGCTAAACCATAAACGCCTGGAAAGAGAGGGGTTGACAAAGGCGGGAGAGAGAGGCAATTACTCATTGCCATCTGGAAAGGGTTTACTCCTTTCCCTCGGTAATGAGTTCACTTTCTAACCTTAATCCCTTCTTCCTCCCTCCTTAACAGATCTCCGACAGATCTTGTTATCACTCCTCTACAACCCCGTCCTTTAAATATCACACCGTTGTGGTCATTCCTGCGCAACTGTTTCGCAAAGTATAATGGGTTTGAAATCCAGGAGTGTGAAGGTAGCACCAATCCTTTTGTGCTGAATTCAGAGAAACGTGGAATTTGAAGTAGTTTAAGAGAACTTTCGTTTTGATTGGAATGTTAGCTAATAATAAACATCACATCTTTGTTAAACTTTTCTAAGTAGTTTTGCTTTCATGATTCATATCTTTCTATGCATGTGTCGAAAGGTAAGTTGAGGTTCATAGTTTAGCATCAATATTTAACTACGTGTAAGGACAGTGAATATTAATTAGATGCAGTTTTTAGAAAATGTGTATATTAAACATAAAATGAAATGTAAAAATAGATTCGTTGTATCCCTCTCACATTTTGATTTACAAGATAATTGTTTTAAGATAAAGTATACTTTTACAAAAATAATTTTATTTAATATTTTCAAAATGTTATGTGATAATGTAATTGATATTTTTCATGATTGTTAAATAACCAATTTCTGTGTGTTTCAATATTTATTTAATATACTTGTTAGAAAATGTTTTGCAAAATGTATTTGTAATCTTCATATGCATATCAAATTAAAATAAATGCAATAAGCAATCTACTTACTTGTATTCGAATGTAAATAAGTTAATGAATATATATATATATATATATATATAATAGTTTCTCTTAATAATAATTTGATTTCTTAATTTTTCCCATTCTCTTATTGAAAAATAAAGAGTTCATTCTCATTTCTTGATACCATTCCTTTTAAACTTAATCTGTGCAATCACGCGTTCTTAAAAATTTGCTGATAATGCAGACGTCTCGGCTGCAGAACTGTAGGGAAGATCTCTACTAAACTTTTTGTCTGCAACTGGAGTTCCTAAGAATCCCTCCACTTTTATTATGTGATCTATTTTGAAAATCCCTGCTATAAAACCCAAAGCAAGAGTAAGTTCTCTCTCTTCTGACTTCTTTTGCGCTCTTGTATTGTTTATCAAACAGTTGAGTTGTATCTCTAGCCTTGTGGATATGATCTCTCTCTCTCAACTACAGTAAAATAAATGATAATTTTAAGTTGAACTTTGTCTCTACTGATTTTTAATTAAAAGACTTAATTTTAAAAGAAAGGAGAAATATAACACACACACACACACATATATATATATATGGGGGAAGAGACAATTAATTGTCTTTAAGCTGTAACACAACTTTTAAATAATTAAATTTAATTCCAATTGAATTTTATGGAATGCATACAATGGGGAAATATTAATCTCTCTCAAATTTGCAATCAAGTAGCATTCAACATCATCATGAACGAATTACGTTTTTCCTCCTTCCTTCGTCGGCCTACGTGTGCCCAGTACTGGTGTTGTTTTCTGTCTCCGCTCCACAATTTACTGGTGGGGTGGGGGATCTTTTCAGTGTCTTTCGATGGGTTTCTCCTCTAAAACTCTAAAATACCTGTAATTCTTAGTTGATACCCTCAGGATGGGGAAAAGGGGTCATTTCTGTAGGAGCTCTTTCGCTACCTGTTCCACATGGACTGGGGAGTTATCACCCCCACATATTCAAGTATACGTGTGTTTGAAAGAAAGTTAGTGTGATGATGGAGTTTAAAGGCGAAGGAGCAAGATATGGCTGGTTTGCACTAAACAAGGTGTAATTGTGATTTAGATGCAAGAAAAAAAAAAAGAAAAGAAGATAAAATTGGTTGAAAAGATGAAGGGTCGAAGATAGAGAAGGATCGATAGAGTATCCCGGCAGAACATCATCTTAGGTTTACCAAAGACAGCAAAACCCATGGGTAAGAAAAAGATGTGTAGGTTACCTAGGAATCTCGATTCTCATGCTTTTTTCACCTAAAGAAGGTAAGTTTCCGATATTGGGGGGTGGGGGTCATTCAAAATAACAACTAAAATTTAGAATCGCCATTTTTAATTTTAGATTATTCAAGACAATGGACATCTCACTTTATTTTTATTTCGAGGTAACTCTAAATTAAAAATTAAAATTCATTTAAAGATAAAACATAGGAAAAAATGACGTGTAATGTACTTTTTAACTTTACTCATATAATCCTTAAATAAGTGATAAAATCAATGATTGTGGAGTGAGTATACTACATAACACCCTGAGAGTTCATTAAATGTTTGTATTCAAAAACGTGTATTCAACAAATCTTAGAATTAAAACATTTTAAAAGATAATATTTAGCAACCAACTTTTTTTTTGAGTCTGCACTGGCCATTATAAAAATATTTAACAACAAGATAAATATATCTGGAAGTATTTTTGAAGAAGATTTTATTTGTCCTATTTAATGTTCCTGAAAGTGATGATAAATTTTTCAGACCTCTGCTTCCAAAACGAAATCAAGTTTGCGTAAGAAATCCATCCATTTTATTCGATATACTTCTGCCATTTTGAGTTTTAGATGCTGAGTATTTAAATTATATATTTGTTTAAATAAAAATAAATTTACATCATAGTCTGTCTTGAAAGTGTTTCATTTTCGAAGTCTGGAACTATATGAGAAAATTAAACAGCATAGTCAATTTATTTAAAAGATACACATGCCATCGAATTATTATTATAATTTTAAAATTAATATAAGAGTGGATTTTTTTAAAAAAGAATAATGTACATTTGTAAGTTCATCTTTCTAGAATTTGGCTTGATTACATTAAAACGAACCTGTGTCCGGTTATATAAAAGCACTCAATCTTTCGCCTATCCGTGTTCTAGATTTAGATGAAAACAACTTTTCATTTACTCTGGAATTTGGAGTTATTTTTCATTCAGCTCCTTTTCAATGAAATATTTTAATATTTATTTATTTAACATCAATGCCATTCTGTTTTTAAGATAACTATCCGTATTTCTCTAAAATATTTGCAAACTTCGGAAAAGAGGTTAAGTGAATATTTGAGGAAATACATTCTGTTGAAATATTACCTTGCAATAATATTCTGTTTGGATTAAGTTTTAACAATTTCGCTACTCAATTATTTGGAAAAAATTACCAGAATTCATTTATCGCAATATATTAGTACCATTACATGAATTGTTTGTACAGAAAGGGAATTCTAATACTATAAACTCAATTTCTGATTAATAATCTTTAATAAACTTCTAGACGAGTAATTTTTGGAGCAAAAAGAGGGTTCTAAAATGAATTGAAACAATAGAATATCCAATTAATATTTTTGTATACAATAATATTCAAGGCAATCTGGAATAGAATTTTTAAAAGAATATGGTGTTATTTCTTGGGGGAGACTAACTCAATCAAAACATATAACAATTTGAAAAATGTTTACAAACAAAAACTGTCAAATCCTTTTATAAAATGAAATTAAATTTTTTTAAAAAATAGTTTTAATCTAACGGCTGATTTATTATCTTCCTTAATATGTGGACAGGATTTCAGAAAATTACCAAGCACATTTTCTTTTTATACAGATTCTTAACATTGCGATATCTTAAATCTCCCCCATC
This sequence comes from Nephila pilipes, assembly GCA_019974015.1. Taxonomy (NCBI): domain Eukaryota; kingdom Metazoa; phylum Arthropoda; class Arachnida; order Araneae; family Nephilidae; genus Nephila; species Nephila pilipes. The sequence continues at coordinate 724,246 of BMAW01083370.1, forward strand.
CCATGATTTGCAAAACAATTAAGAAATCGTTATTGGAATGTAGTTTTGCAATTATTACTTTAAATTTTGAATAAACACTGTGTGACGGGTCTATCCGCGACCTTGTCACTAACAGTTCTCTTGGGGAATTTTCAGTCCTCAACAATTATTTGTATTAGAAAGCTTCCTCCAAAGAAGAGAACGTGATCATGCTAATTAAGACTGATATATATATTGTATAAGCTTTCAGAGAGATAGAAAGAGAGGGGAGATAGGATAGACTTGTAGCTATCCTATCTCCTAAGTGTTTATCTCCTAAGTTATGGCTAGATTTCCTTCCCATCCTTCCGACCAAACGCCATTACAACTGTACCAGAGCAACATAGAACTACTGCCAATGAACCTTGTAATTTTGATCAGCGGCCAAATAACCTGATCGACACTCGATTTAGTATCTCACTTTCTTAGTTTCCATTCCTTGCGTAATGATGACAAGGAAGTCAATCCTTTTTAATGTCAAGCAGCCCTATTTCTCTTCACAAACCCCTTTTAGGGAATTATGGCTCTAAAATGGTACTAAGCATGCATATCATCAGCCGATAACTCCCATCCATGGCCACTCTGTTACTGCGACGCCCACAGGACTGCTATATCCTAATTGGTAAAATAATGAATTCTTAATTGATCAATAGTGAATTGGAGCTTTATAATTTTGAGTACAATACCTGATACTATATAATCTGACACAAAGCCATTGGTTGTGACTCAAAGTCCTCACTGTTGTTGAAGCACCAGCAAAGGTTTCAATCACATCATTGTGGCCACCTTGTGTCCCAAACCTTAAAGGTGGCTGAAGTTTTTATGACCACCCTATATATATATATATATATATATATATATATATATATATATATATATATATATATATATATAATGGCAATTCGGCATATATTTCAATTTATAAACTTCCTTAAGTGTGCTTTGTTTTCTGCAAAAGTGGTAATGTATCATATTATAACAACATCGTCCTTTTAACATGCTAAATCAAAAATAGCATCCTCCTTTTAATTTAGGTTACAGAACCTAAATATCTGTAAAATCTGTACTTCTACATTTACTTATTTGAAAGCCTAATAGGCCACGCCATCTGTTTAGCAAAATCTTCCGTCTTTCAGCGTCATTTCAGAAGAATTTCTCTTCATGCTATTTCAGAGGATCTCCGTTTGTGATTCTTAGATCTTTTTCAGAAAGAAAACTCAGAATTTTTCTTGTAAGCACGTAATACAGAGACGAACTTTTCTTCTTCGAGGAAAAAGTGGAAGGAATGTTCATTTTCGTCTACGTGACGAAGCATGTGAGATGCAGCTCAAAAAAGGACTCCAACAAAAAGACATCTAAGAATTCCAAGTTTGCGATTCGTTTTTCTTGATGTGAAGCCGTTAAAAGCTTTCTAAATTTTTACTTAAAGATGTTCTTAGTAAATCTCACAAATAAAAGTTTTTAATGTATTACATTAAAGCCATATTCTTCAGGGTTGCCTTTTTGTCAAAGTGTAGAATTCAAACTTGGAATGCATTTTCAGGTTGTAAAAGGGCAATGATATATCATTACACAATACTTAGTTGCATTTCGAACTTCATTCACAAAATTATATATTAGTTTGATAAAAAAATATCTTGAACAAATAAACTCTTTTGGTTTTCAGATTGTGTAAAACTATTGCTTGACATTATGGCAGATTACCACTATATTTAAGTTTCTATATTTTTTCCAATATGATATTGTGGCCACAGTAGTGGTCATGGTCGCGGACTTGCTGCCAACGTTTCTTCGAGTCGTGAGTTCAAGCCTTGATGCCTTTAAAAACTCGACGTGTAGTGGGGCATGTCAAATCTATCGAGATTTTAAGACCTTCCAATATCGTGGTATGGAAGTTTGGAGAGGGAGATGCCCATTCTGGCGGCGTCCTCGTCACTTAACCACGACTCAAAATTGCGAGGTCCGTCGCCAATAGTCCTCGTGTTGCTTCTCAGTGTGACGTTAATAACAATCTTAATCACCAATGTGTTATCAACTACGTTTTAAGGTTGATCAATAAAACTAAGGCTTGGCAGCTGAAGAGTTACAAAATCTAGACTTGATTATGACGTGTGATATAATAGAGTTATGTGAAATAATAGATATTGCAATCACATCCATGAAGCTCGTGACCATGACCTATGAACAAAAATGGATTAGATAATCCATTTGTTTCAATGGTTAAATAGAAAATTAATCATTGGATCTCATGATATAACTTACTTAATGGGATTCAAATAATGTCTGTTCCATTTAATGTTAAAGTGATAAACTTTTGGTACGATCTAAAACTATAAACCTTTAAGTAAGGGGGGGGGAATAATTAATCTTCCTCGTGAATTTTTAGAGGGACATCATCCAATTTCAAAATCAAAAATCAAAAACTATAAAAGTAAAGAAATATTTACTATTTCTTATCATTCAAAAAGCGTTCCAAATTAGTCAATTTCTTCACGTTAATCATATTAATAATAACAGTCTTTGTGACCTTGATTCGGCCACAACATTTCTCCCCCAATTGCATATATAAATTTACTAAATGCTTGAAAGGGATATGTTAAAGGAATACTTATCTGTGCTTAAGCATAGAAGAAATCAATTTATAATGGTATGCAACTTAACTCAATAATAAATAAGAGTACTAATACGGTAATACGCAGAGAGTAAAGGAGAGTGATTCGTTTAGTTTAATAATTGCTTCAAAAATCCTAAAGAAAAGTATAAAATATTTCTGTATCAACAGAAGTTAAAATATGGGAAATTTCATGTCCTATATTAGTTTATTCTTACTCTTCAAAAAACTATTGATGCACGTGTCCCAACTGTAACTAAATTCTCAATCCTTCATTTTCTTTCAAATTACTTCCTTTCCCCAAGACTTAAGGAAAAGTATCTCATAAGAATCCTAAGCCTTTTCCCTAACCGCTTTCAGCATCGGATAAATATTTAACGAAACGAACGATGGAAAAAGTCGCTACTGCATCCTCCTCACCAACCCCAAATTTACATTCAGGCATCCATTCCCATGTAATCCTCCTCTTTAAAAAATACATTTTACCCTCCCGTACAGAAACGTGGTATAAAAATCATTCGCGAGATCTTGTTACGACTCTTCCGTGACCCCTTAAGTACTCTTCCGCCTCCTCCACCTTACTGAAAATGTCAACCTCGCTGCGGTGCCCCAAGGGCCCGAACAGACCCGATCGCCCCTTGCCACATGACAATCAATTTCGTACCAGAGCAGGGGAATGTCTGTGTCACTCCTTTGCCCAGAGGGAAATTGATCAATTCTGCTGGAGATGTGCGAGTTGGTGTTTGTTTGACAGAATTCTTCGAGATGAAATTATGCGGCGAAAGATTGTTCAATGACGTAAAATGAAGTGGAATGGTGATGGACAGATCGGAGGGATTAGTAAGGTAAACGAATGAATCGTAACGCAATCAAAATGAATTGTTTCATTCTGTAGCTAAATTGTTGGAGATCCAATTATATTGTAAACAGTTGGTCAAATGTGTATAATGAAGTTAATTGTTGATGACACAACAAGCTAGAATGGAGTACAGTAACAACGCAGGTTTAGGGGGTGACAAATTAACAAGCAGTGAATGTAACAGAGTTTAATTTTGAAAATCTTTAGATTTAAAGAATTGTTTTATGTATTTTTTTGTCTTGGAAACGGTAGAAATGAATTTCTCGTGAAATTATAGGATAAGAGATTTTTTACTAATACATATTGAAATATAATGGTAATGGTGGAATTATGTAAAATAATGAATTTTAATATAAGTTAAAATACTTTGTTCCGTGATGAAATTCCCGGAAATACAATTATTGAAATAAAAGCGTAATATATTGATTAATGTGATGTTAACTGCACATGCCGTGTATCAGAAAAAATGAGCATAATGAAAAATAATGCAATCAAACTTAATTTTGAAGACTTTAGTTTAATGAATTATTTTATGTAGTGATTGTTTTCAAAACTATTAAACTAAATTTTTTTATAGAAAATTATGAGACAAAATATTGTCAGCAATGTAAAGTGAAGTGTGATGGTAATAGATAGGTTGGATAGATTAGCTCGGAATCCAATAGAATTTAGGTAAATAATTTAAGGTAGACAATTTTATGGACATTCTAGTGACATAATTAAGAAAAATTATTCTATTCAGTTTCACTTAAAATAGGAAATAATGAGATAATAAATAGTTGTAAAAATTGATATTGTAGATGAGATAGGGTTAAGAAATCTATGTAAACTAATGATCGTTATCTAATTTAATTTTGTCTCTTTCCCTTTCGTGAATTATTTCATCTAATCATTGTTTGGAAAAAGGCTAAATAACATATTTTTATAGAAATTTATTCGATGAAATATTGTTCATCATTATAAAATGAAATGTAATAGTAATAATCAAGTTCAAAGAATTAATTAGGCTAATAAATGAATATAATTGGAATGGAGTAATTCGGTGTGCGAGCGAATAATTATAGAGTAAAATTATATAAATTAGATTAAAGAATGAATAATAAATGTATTATTCTATTCATTGGCTTGATTTTCAATTTATAAACAACATAAAATAAAATGTTGTCGATTGGATTGGAGAGTTTCCGACATTAATTTAAAGCAACGTAATCAAATTGAAATAATTCGACTTGCTGGATTATTTTATCAGGGCTTACTTAAAAATATTATTAAACTGCATTTCCTTTTATTAAATGAGGCGAATACAAAATTAAGTATAATATTGATAAGGCAAATTAGAGGGATTAATGGACTGAAATGTACAATTATCTATCACTGAGCTAAAATAATTAATTTAGAACAGGGATTTATTGAATTGTTTCATAGATTGGGTTGCTTATTGTATTGCTTTACACTATACAATAGAGTTACGATTAAGCTTACAAGAAGAATTTTTGAATTTAAAATAGCTAATTTTAATTACAATCAAATTCAATTTTTATGACATTTATTAAAGATTTATACCGCTTATAGTTAGATTGCTACGAATATAGAACCGGCAATCTCTTAAATAAATGGTTTACCTTTTTCAGCTCTTGTAATTTAATAATAAAATTAATATATATTTTAAATATTAAAAAAATGAAATAAAATCAATGCTTATCCTCCGTTATTTTTCATTGTAACATCGGTGGGATAGAAAATTCACCTTCATAAATGGCCACGGTAACTAACTACGCTGACATGGTCGCGGACCCAGTCAGCGTAGTTTCGTCGAATGTGGATGTTTGTAGTATATATTTAAGGTATCAAAAGTTTAAAAAAGTAATTAAAATCAATGCTTATCCTCCATTATTCTTTATTGTAACATCGATGAGATAAAAAAATTTATTTTGATAAATGGCCGCGATAGCCCGGAAGCCAAGGTCGCGGACCCGAGGTTGGCGTTGTTTCAACGATTCATAGGTTTGAGCCCTCATGCCACTTTACAAGGTCCGTTGTTAATAGCCCCCGAGTTTTTTTTAAATGCGAAGTTAATAAACATCAACTCATTTTTATAATTTATAATTAAGGTGTCGAAATTCATTTAGTTAATCATTAGGTCCATTTAGATATCCGCTATACAATAATACCTTGTTTTGAGCTGGGAATGCATTCCTAGAAGACGGAGCACCAAATTAAAAAAAAATGATTGATCAAATTAACACACAATAAATGGGGGAGTGAAAGTTGGCTTACAGCTGAACCCAATCTGGCTATGTTGCACCAAATAATGTACATATGTAATCTAAGAGTTTTAAAAAATAGAAATTAGTAAAAATTGTCATACAAGAAGGGTCGAAAATAGAGAAAGATTGCTATGTTTCCTCGAGGCGCATAATCTGGGTTTACCAAAGAGAGCAAATCCCATAGGAAAGAAAACTATCATTTGGGTACATCGGGGTTATATTAATACCCAGTAAATAAGGAAAGGGAAATGCGTGACCAATAATAAATAAATTGTTCTTTAATTTTTTAAATTATTTGTATATTAATTTGCATATAATATATAACACATAAAGATGCACACACAGAATTTTTTTTTAAAAAAAAAATGGTAATCAAGGTCCGGTTCTTCTTACCTGAATATAATAAATTTGCAGGTTTTTCAAAGCCAGAATTTTTTGTTCATTCATTATTTTCTTTACGATTGATTAAAGCGAATAAAGCTAAAAGCGTTTCTACTCAACTTAGCTTGCGAAATAAGCGCATACAAAAGGAGAATGGCTGACATATGATGTACATACCACAAACTTATAGATACTGTATGTCATACATAATATACACAAACTCAAAAAAAGTATTGTAACGAAAAATTTGGATATTGTTTTCATCCATGCAAAACGGGTTTTGTGGACTGGAAGTTGGTTTCACAGGCAATGAGAGAATATGCCAGTCAGTGATGCTGAATAGATAGGGGAAACCTTGGTGTCAAAACTATACCCACCGAGACAAAGCAAGAACCTTCGAGAAGGAACTTTGATATATATATATGTGTGTGTTTGTGTGTGTTTGTTTAAGAAATATATATATGAGTTACTGTGCAGCTGTAAAGTATGCCTCATGCAATATTGTGATTACATATTTGGATTTGTTGTGTCCGGTGATTGTACGAACTATGAATTGGTGTTATTGTGTATTCTTACACGTGTGTGTTAATTGTTTCTTATTGTAAGGGAAAATAATCTATTTTCTACAGAGTCTTAGAAATAAAATTCAGATTTATTTCGAAAGAATGTTTATTATTTGCGGGAACTTTTTTCCTCTACATTTGAAAGCCGATCAGTCTCGTAACAATTTCATCAAAATGCTATACAAATATGCGCCTCTCTTTTTTCTCTTCAGTTTATTCTTTTCAATAGACACGCCCATAATAAATCAATTTATTATAAAACTAATAAGAAACACAGCGAATGGTAAGAAAATGCGAAGGAAAATTTATCAAAATAAAATAACCGCGTCATATCGAATCAGTGTTCATCGTTGAAGCGAGGTCTTACAATATTGCTTAAAATGTATCCAAAATATACTTGAATTTTTCCAAGAAACATCGCAATAGCTGCCAAAATGTATTTGGCTGAAAAAGTGAGCCAGAGTATTCATTTTATTTTCAGAAAACCGGTGCACAATAATAAATGTTCTGAAAAAATATGCATCTTGAAGTATTTCTAAATGAAGTTCTTTCAGTTTAGCTTTATTAGATTATAAGGCTTTATAGGATATTTATTGGATTATTAATGTAGTTTTTAACATTGTTCGTTTAGTATGTGTGTATTACATTTTTAAAAGCATCTCTGATTTAGATGAGTCCATCAAATGCAATTAGTTATTATATCATAATTGATTTTATTTTTATTTTGAAACTTTATTAGCATTTATTTAATGAAAAGTAACCAATCTTTTGGAGAAAATTCCTTTGATGGTTATTATTATGACTAGATAGTAAAACTATTTGACTTGCAACAAAATTTTATTTTTAAAAAAATATTCCATATTGATTGATAATAAAAACTTTGAAAATTTTATTAAATTCTGCAATCAATAAGACATTTAGTTTCAATGCTGAAGCTTCTTTTTCATCTTTGAAAATCTTGAATAATATATATCAGTTAATTACCGATGGGATTCCTAAATATTCCCAAAGGTTTTTTTTCATATCTGTTTGGATTGAAACTGTTTAGTATTAGAATTCGTTTGAAAATTAATAAATTCCTACAACATATAATAATAAAGATGAAATAGTATGTGTAACACATGAAAAAGTTTTTCAAATTTTCTATTAATTATTGTATGAAATTTCAAGTTTTTGGTTTTATTTGAGTAGTGAAATCAAATAAAAATCTAAAGTTCTCCACTAGCTTTAAAAACACTTATGTATCTTGAAAAGTTACAAAGATCTTAAGAAATTTTTATTCATGAGATTTCAACTAAAAATAATTTTTAACATGAGCTACATATTAACTTAAATCCAATATTTGTTAGCATATATTTTAAGACATAAAGAGCAATTGCCCTGAGAATAATAAACAACAAAATAAAAGAGGTGTGCATTTCACAACGAAAAATAGAAATTTTTATTATTGTCATTTTTTATAAATAACAGAGACTGTTATAAGAAAAAAAAATCTGAATAATTATAAAAAGCACCTTTAAAAGCATCTTCTTTAAAGATACAACTTCTCTTCTTATGCTAAAGAACAAATATTATTTTCTGACTAAATTCCTTATCAAAAAAAAGTTTGAAAAATATGAATAATTAAATCCGAAACATGCTAACATTTTCTCGCATTTACTATCTGTAATTCAAGTAATATATCTTTGAGCGTTTATGAAGTCTGTCATAAAATTATTCAGCATTCTTTTTTTTAATCTAATGAATTCAGTTTTATACTCTCATCTGGGATTTAAAGTCTTTTATCAGAAGCTTTTAAGTGACTGATGCACATTTAATGGTTTTACATTAGTCAATAAATATCTTTAATTCCAGAAGTTGGAGGTTTCCCCCCCCCCTCTTAAAATAAAACATTTCCCAATAGATTTCTTTAAGTAAAGTGTGAAAAATAAAACTCTCAAAAGATTTTTTTTTTAAAAAAAAAAAAAGAATTAACAAAAAATATCTTCAAAATTAAAGAACGGAATTCAAATTTAGGGGGAAACTGTTTTCAGGTCTAAAATGTCTCTACTTTAGTAAAACTCCGTGTGGTTGTAACACATATACCTCTTTATCACAATGCGTTTTTAAAATTTAAAAATATTAAATATACCTGCATTTTATTACTTTTGTATATAAAAATATTAATATTAAAATACATAAAATAAACTATGAAAAATATCGCACGTCAAAAAGATTTAATTGATTCAAACGGAAAAAATACAATACTCTCTTTCTACAGTGCGCTTTTAGGAATTAGGTAGATATATTATGCCAGAGTACCCCCCAAAATTAATAGAAAATCGAGTAATAGTATTGCATATAAATATCAAAAGCTGTGTATTATTGTATAAGTCTTAAAACAGAACATACAAATGAAGTGTCAAACACATGAGATAACAAAAACTACAAAAAATTACTATTTTGCATTGATAGCAAGCATTACTTCGATGAAGTTGAAGGTATAAAATAACATCTGTAAGGCTTGTTTGCCCACGTAAAGATGCCGGATTACTGACAAGGCTTCGGCGTAAGATGTAATTCTTACCCCGCGGATGGGGAGAGAGTTGTTGATCTTGGTGGGCCGGCGTCTGTTTCGAACCCGGGACCAGTAGCTTTTTGATGCACCTATACCAACCAGGCTGAAAAAGACCTTCGAAGATGAAGAATGCCAGATGTTAAAACGCCTTACTAACTAGCCAGAATGAGACTTCTGGCTAGTTAGTAAGGCGTTTTAACATCTGGCATTGTTGTTGAAGAGAGTCGCTTACATACTCTCCATCTAGTATCATCGTGATGCTACGAAGAGAAACATTAGTATTTTGGAGAAGGCACTGCAATTGATTGCATTCCCTCCCTGTTGAATTGAGTTTTGCGTGGAACAGTTTTCCATTTGAGGAATCGACCGTCTCGAGTTGAGTGGTGGGTCTCGTCGACACTTGCGCCAGAACCGGAAAATCACTTTTGTCAGGATTTATGTGAGATTGTTTTAGTTAGACATAAAGAGTCAAACGGTTTGCGTCGGGAGCATATGCAATCAGCAGTTATCAACTGAGCTGCCATCTAGTGTTCAAGTTCTGAGTTACCATTTCGGTGTTGAATATTTTCTCTGAAACATTGGGGGTCTTTTTCTACCCCGTGGAGGGGAAGAGAATAGTTGTGACTTAGATAGCAAGCAGCGTTTCGAACCCTGGTCCGACGGAATTGGAGCGGTCGCTTCGCTGAAAAAGACGCCTCATTCAGGCTAATTAGTAAGGCGTTTTAACATCTGGCGTTGTTGTTGAAGAGAGTTGCTGCAAGGCCATAAAGGTGAAGTGTTGGATTACAGAGAATGCACTATAACATAGTGTTACAAAAATCTTGATATCGTGGGGATGCACGAGTGAAATTAGTTCAACACGGAGGATAATGGCAAATGATGTTTTATGCACAAATATTCAGTACAAGAAGAAAACTGTCAGTCGATGCTTAAAGTCCTCAGGTTAGAGTAGTGTAGAAATTAGGAGAGAAGGGCATCAGCTCAGATGCTATCCTCGTCACCATAGTGTAATTTAAAATTAAGAGGTCCACCGCCAACAGCCCTCCCACTGCTTTGAAGAGCGACGCAACTGAATAATCAATCCATCACGTAAGAATTTCGATGCGGAGTTTGATTTAATATACAGAGCAGCACTTGTTATTTCACCCAACGATCTCTTATGAAATCAAGAACTCAGCTTAAAATTCTATCCGAATATAAAGGAAAGTTATAATAAAAAGAAACAAATGTAATTCTTTCAAATGTTATTAACGATCAAATAGCTTTTTTTAAAAAAAATAAAATGGAAATGAAAAATTCAGAGTGAATCATCATTCCATTATCCACAGAAAACATTTTTTTTCTGTACAATAAAAAGAAAAAATATTTAATGATCATGTTTGGTTGCTATAGTTACTGCTAATCGTATTTCTTGTCTGTAGTTATGATAGTTACTTCTTTCCCTGGGAAATAGATTAGGTGTATCGATGGGGAAAACCCTACCTGTCAAAATCTCCAATAAAGCTAATAGGAATTTTTTTTTGTCGAAAAATGTTCCCATGAAGACAAACTTATAACATGATTCATAGGTTATTTTTGTATATATTTTATTAAATCCATCATTAGAAGGAAAATGTAAACGCATTAAAGGGAAAAATGAAAAAAAAAAAATTATGAAAAAAATAAAGGACATTGAATCAAAACATTCTTTTACAGTGGGAAGAATAAGTACTTTTATATTTTTATCGCCTTATTAAAATTAATTTAATGATAAAAAAAAAGTAAAAATGATAATCATAAAAATAATTTAATCAGCAAATAAATTCATCGTGTTCACGGGATGTTCCTTTAAATGTTCAGAAATGAATAGCGAAGAAGACTCTAAAGTAACGAAAAATATGGTAAGGTAGGGGTTGTTTTAATGATTCGTTACTAGAGAACATAGCAATAATTAATTAAATTTGATATACATATTTATTTGGTCTATCTGTATTTCAGTACAGATTTACATTTTATCAGCAATCAGTTTCAAACTTGACAAAACTAGTAATATAAAAAAAAATTAATTTAATTCCTACTTAGGTCAACAAAGAAATTTTTTTAATTTAGTTACTTTTTATTAAATAATTACAATTAATATAAATAGGTATATACATATGACAGAATCCCAATATTAAGTGGCAAAAGAAATTTTTTTTCAATGATCTACACGCTTCGTCACTGAAGGTATTTATTTCTTAATTTATATCCTGCTAAATATCTTATATAAGAGAAATTTTTTTTCTCCCATATAAAATTAAAATTAATTATTCGAAAATCAAATAAAAAAATTTTATGCTTCGACGAGATTCGATCCGAAGGCATGAAGATTCTTTATTCTACCAACTTTGCCACTGCAAGACAAATGACATAGTAGAAGCATTAGCTTATTTCTTAATTCATCCGGTAAATTAAATGGTTGTAATGCAGTTTAGCCCAACCATCCTTGGCGACAGGAATTATTTGGTGGTATTTTGCCAAATGTGGCTACCCTGGACGGCTTCGCGGACTTAACGTTCAGCCAGAAAAAAAATCGCCAAGTTTGGCAATTTTTTAAATCACGCCAAACGATTCGGTTAAACTGCATTTTCACCAATTAAATTTAATTAAATTTAATTAATATTTGAAAAAACTGTGTTAACATCAAGTGTCATCCACTACAAGTTAAAAAGATGTATTTGAACTTGAGTGGATGAATAAAAAGTATTTTATGAACGATTGAAAATTTGAACAAGATATATATAGAGTGTAAGCTAATAGTAGGAATTTAAAAATAGCTTTTATTATAAAATACAACTCGAATAATTTTAAAGATTTTTTTTTCTAAGCAATTAACAATATTTCCGTTTTAAAATGCAATCACTTAGTCTTGGAGAGCAAATTTTTTAAATGGATGGCATTAAGAAGCTCCCAAAATAATCTTGAACACATTTCACTGAAAAAAAATTTAAACAAGATTTTTTTACCAAATCTTCTTCTCTGCCCTGAGGAAAACTAGTAATACAGGATTATTTTTTTTTACTGAGCATTTTTATAAACTAACTTTTTATTCAGATGTAAAGATAGATGTAATGAGAGAAATCTCATAGATTTTATTTTACTTACTTCATAATGAGAGACTGGATTCTTCAATTACTTTAATGTATATGCCAAGGAGTATTTAAATACAACTTTTGTTGCAATTAATATCGATTCTCATTACACGTTTATAAAAATAAAAAAAATATGTATATATATTTTTAAAATTGCTAAAGAAATAATTTTTTTAAGCTGCCCAATGGCATCCAGTTTTGAAATTTAGTTGTTTTCCCCATTCAAAATTTTTCAATTCTTTTTTTCCTTTATCTGTATAACTGTGGAAAAAAATAGAGTAATTTTTTTTTATATTAAGTGATATTTATTTCATGTGAATGACAAAGTACTCTTTCCCATATAAATACTTTTTTTAAAAAAAATCCACAACCTTATTGCTTATAACTATATCAAATATATAATAGTTTGTTTTAATCTTTTATAATTTATCTAAATATTGTTTCGTCAAAACACTAGAATTTTTTTAAAAAATTTCAATCATAAATCGTCTTAACAGCTCTTTCTTTGTAGAATACTATTGTATTTGAATCCGAATAATACTAATAGCTATATTCGTTAGTTATCACTGTAAATATTTGAAAAAAAATATCCTTTTATTAAGAATTAAATATTGAAAAGCTTGTCTATATAAACTTACCGCCAAATATGTAATACAAGCTATGTCATCAGAAACAAAAACAAAAAAAATTATTTTTTCCTTGGAGACTTTTCATCGATTACAAAACATCAAATTCAGGTTTCAATAAAAATGCAAAATCGTTTAATTATTTCTGGTTATTTATTTAACTAAACGGTTCAAGGGAATTCAATTTTTTTCAATAATTTACCAGAAAATTTCAATAAAATGCTAAAATTAAAAACAATACTTTGATACTGAACTTTGATTGTACTAATCAGTCATAGTATAAAAGCTGCATTAAGGAGTCGAAGGAAGGACCCGTAAAGAAGACCAATACAGAAAAACAAGAGTACCGTTAACTAAACTTTTAAGAAACATTTCAATATACTATCAATTGTTTTAATCCAAATGCCTGAGCATGTATTAAATTTCTAAGCAAAAATCATTAAGTTCTGTATTTTTACTCCACACTGAACTAATAATAATTTTATTGGAAAGCTATTCACAATATTTCATCCCAACATGCAATTTTACATTACAGGAAAGCAGGCTATACAGGAGTTCATTAAAAATTAACAAAACAAAAAAAAAAAAAAAAGACAAGGGCTAGATCGACAGGAGTAAAAGATATATTTTCAATTTGATTAATCTCCGAAAAGCAAACCTTAACAATTTTTAATTACATACATATAATTAACTTTTAATATACCAAATAACTCATAAAGTTCCTCGTTCCCTTTCAATAAAAAGTACAAAAGCACCATCATTATAACAGACGAGTTAAATTCTTCAACTTCCTTTATGAAAATAAATCATACAAAAAATAGCACTGGTGCAAGAGAAAATGGGAAATAAAAAGGATGCGAACTACTTACAACGAAATATGTGGTAAGAAATGAAACAATTGCTTAGTAAATCTTTTTTTTTTTTTAAAAAAAAAAAAAAAAAAAAAACCTAAATTCTCTAAATTTTCCCGTTTCATTCACAGTACAGAAAATATCACAAGCTCAGTAAAAAGACCACTATTTACAAAGTATTATTTTTAAAACGAATCCTCGAAAAGTGAACGACAAAAGCGATAAAAACAACGTTGTTGTAAAGTGATGATGATTTAAATTCCCAAGCTTCCGTTGTCAAACTGGAAAATATAAAAATTCTAGGGGGAGGATGAAAAAAAATCCTGAAGTAACAAACAAAAACGATACGGTTTGCGTTTGACGAAAAATGTGGTGGGGACGCTTCGTTGACATGCCCTCATGCATCCCCGGTTCCATACACTTCCGCTTATGTTTACTTCGCTATCTCAAGTTCCAAGTTCTGGACCTCCCCCCCATGTATTCCGTCCTACACTCCATCATTGCAGAGGAAGGAAGGAACTATTCTTGTCTAAGATAACATATTATGAACTAAACCATAATATGGGGACGTCTGAGAGAAAAAGAATTGTTAAATTTTCTAAAAAAAGTGCCATTCTTGTATTTTTATGATGTTGTGTTCTATGGGTGTGTAAAATAAGCTTCTTTCTTTTCGCTTTAAAATGTTTAAGAAAATACATAAGTGATGGATATTTGTGTTGGTAACATTTAATTGTTTTCACTGCTACGGGAAAGACAGTTCCCTGATCTATACAAACAAATTTATCATTAAAAAAAAGACATAGTAATACAGTACTTGCGAAATTTTTAAAGGCTAGTGGTATTTATACCATGCGTGTTGAATAACGGTAAGATAAATATTATCCATTAATTATAATGTAAATAAAGTTTCACCCAAGTTTGTTGGGAAAAATAAATTTAATTTCAAATACTTAATCTCCAAATGTTATTTAGGGCAAAGAATTCATTCAACAAAAACACTATTCAAAATTCAGTAATTTATTTCGTATTGCTTCATAAATAACATTTGCTTTAAAAGCAATTTTTTTTTTCATTTAAAAAGCTGATATTGATTTGAATTTTATTTTTACTTTTTTACACCCTTTTATTTCATTTCAATTATTCTATGCTTATTAAAATTTTACAGCAGTAACTTTTTCACTCACTTCTTGAAGCAGCAGTTTCAAAATCTTACAATTGCATATCCTTCATAACAAGATACTGTTTTGATATTTTAAAAACTTAATTACCTGGTCAATAGACTAATTTGACCAAATTTTGATTCTATGTGAAAAAGCATTGTCTGGTAATTAATTTGAAAAAAAAATTGAAAGAAATTGTAAATCTAATGTAAGTAGTTTTCGAAAATTAACATATTACAAAAAAGAAATAAAAGAAATGCGGAACAGGAATTTACTATAAGGACTGATACTAAGCGGAAAGAAATAACTTCATAAAAAAATGCAAATATAGAGAAAAGGCAGACGTATCGGAAATAATTTTTATAAATCGTAAAAGGGATTGAAAATGTTGAAAATAATAATCAAAGTAAAAAGGTAAACATTTTTGCTCGTGTGCTAAATAAATTTATCGAAACTCTGGAGGTCTAAGAAAATATCGGTAAAAAAATGAAGCATTGGTAGAAGATATGCTGATTAGACTTCAAATAATATATTCATAACATGATTAAATGTTTAATAAATGTTTCACGATATTTTCTGCTTTACTATATACCTTGGGATTTTTTTTTACTTATCGTATTGTTTTCATTTATCACGCAACTACGATTTTTGTTGACTCTCTGATTTTTGATAACATTATTTTTTACTTTTTAGGAGGTACACGAATAAAAGCGTGTTTTTTTTAACAAAAACTATCTTTATAAATATTTATTAAACATCATTGTACAGTAAAATCCAAATAAGTTATCCGAATAAACAAAATACAAAAGATGACCAAAACTATGCATAAAAGAAAGATTATTTTTTCATCCTTGTCAGCAAGTTAAAAAATGTTGAATTTTTTTTCTATAATTAAAGGGAAAATTTATTTTTTATTTAAATGTTGTGATTAAAATTAAAAAGCACGTATTAAATTACAATTTCGATATGGATGAAAGAGATAAGTAGCATGAGTAATATTTATAAATACGAAGATGGTTAAAAAAGAATCTGTTTTTGAATACAAATGACGTGTTGCTGAGGCAAACTGGTATTACTTTTGAGAACTGTCATTTGTAAAACGGTGCCAAAAAAATTTTACATTGAGTAATAAGTTAGTTTTGATTGCTGCATCGATTTTACATTATCATTTTGCATCGTTAACATCGGTTAAACTTGGATTGATTGTTTGTACCGGAATCGAAGCAACAATCAAAACGATTGTGAGGTTACTTCCGGTAAATCTGCTTCAAAGATGGCGAAGATGGTCTCGTTGGCAAGATAATTTTTGGCGACGACTGTTTGGGGTGCGAAGGGCGTCCTGCTCATTGACTTTTTCGAGAAAAAAATAAATCCTACACAAAACTATATTTGATTTATTTAATTTCTATTTTATATTCCTAGCACGGATACTTTTTGAATCAAACTGGTATAAAAAAATGTAATATTGCAGATAAGAAGGATTCAATTTACAATACTGTACACTAAATAAGATGAAAATGACACAGTAAACATTTATTTATGAAGAACATTTTCCTTTAGAAACATTCGATAAGAACTGACAAAACTTAGATATCAGCATTACCCTATAATATATAACTCTTGTAACTTCACTCCTTTTTAAAACTAATAACTGTCAACCAAATATTCCATATATAAACTTCCGCAGTGCTTTTCCTTTCAGCCATGCTTACTCCAACATGTCACAAAGCATTTTTAGAAAGTCTCTAAAAAGGATAAAAAGTGAATCTGAACTATCAAAAACGTCACATCAGTGTAACAATATCAATATGCCTTAAGCAGCCTCAAGAAAAAAATTGTCTGCGGAGAAACATCACTCATAAAGTGCGAAGAGTTCCGATGACACGACAGAGATCTCTTTGGTTTCTTTCTATTTTTAGCATCACGGTGTCGCGTAGAATACAAATGACAGCTAAAGGAAGGAAGGGATTACTTCTCATCTGATACCGAAGGGCCCACCCTCTGCTGGGATTAGACCCAGGCCATCTCGCTTGTCGACACCGAAAGGTTTCAAGAGTCACCTACGCCGAAATGAAAGCAGAAATCTCAAGTTTACTTTCAACGATTCCGGGGATCAGCGTTCTCAGTACGGAGTTTATCTCAAGAGCTGAAAAGACACGGAATCTAGTGACACAGAAGAAAATTCTAGTAACGATTTAGTTGTTATCAATTAATAGTTCGAGAATCGCAAGGAAGATGGAATTCAACGTCTGGCATGATTAAAATATAGAAAATGCATTTTCCAAAGGAATTTTTCAACTGTATGTATAATTTAACCAAAAATCACTAAAAATACGAAGAATTTAATAAAATATCGGCTAATAATAATCAAATAATACTCTCTGAACTAAAAATAACAAAGTTCGATGCCTGTCAAGTGTTCTATGAACTAAAAATAATTCTCAAGGTTTTTATTATTTGTATTATTGCTAATATTAAAACTTTTGAAAAACTTGTTAAATCTAATATTAAAAACACTAAAATAAAAATAAATAGCTTTTATCGAATTTTTTAAAAACCAGGAAAAACATAATATTCCATATTAAGTGATATTTTAAACAATTAAAAAATGATCCAATGGATTTTGACGTCATGATAATTGTTTACTTTAAAATTCATTACAAAGTTAGTAAACTAATGTAAAGCTATTAAAATAAAAACGGAGATAAGTTACAAAGATTTTTTTTTAAATAGCCAGAAAGATAAAAAATTTTTTTAATCATTTAACTCTGAAATTTAAAAATATTTTATAGTGTTATAGGTTATTAATCAGACATTTGGCTCAAATTTAGGTGTTTGAAATATATATATATATATATATTCTATGTGCTTTTAAATGTTTTATAAATCTATGGATAATCTTCACATTATATAAATAATTATTAAAATCAAATTATAAAATTTCATTTAGATCGAAGAAAAGACATTACGTATAAGATAAATTTAAGTTCAAATTAACGTTTATAACATATTTTTCACTGGAAAACATCAGTTTTTAATTGGCTCGTTTTTGGCATGCCTATTGAGTAAATAAGATGTTATCGTAGTTTATTTCAAATTCATTTCGTCTCTTATGTAAAAGGTATTGTTATGTCAAAAGCTCAAGGCAGGGAAAATAAACCTCTAATTTTTAAAAAAAAAATTACAGAGATAAGACAAAGAAGAAACTTGTTTTTACATTCTGTCATTGCAAATTATTGAAAAAATATTTAACCTAAAATAACTATTTCCTACTAGTAAAATCTTATCTCTAAGCTATTGTGTGAAAACTTTTAAAGCATTCCAAAAATCTTTTAAAATCTATTCTCATTTTCAAATCAAAATTGATGTGTTTGGAAGAAAAATGAAAGCAGAAAATTCTTCAAAATTTTTTCTTCGTTTTGCTCGTTTAATGTTAATGTCCTTCTGTAACTATACGATAAATTTTGTAATTATAAATTATTATCAAGTAATGAAGACGCTCGGTGCTTGAGATATACCATTCTATTAACTTTTATACCAATCTACATCAAGACTTTGAATCCCACTTCATTAACACATGCAACAGATTTCATCAGTTTGTACAACATTCTTGAGTGGAATCTCAATTCTTATTTGTTTCAGTCATGAATTTTTGGATTTAATTATAGAGAATTTAATGAACCCTTATAAATTTTCCGAGTTTACAAAAAAACTGGGTATGAGAATATTATTTAATTATGAATTGTAATATTATTGATTATGCACATTACAACATATCATTCTCAATTTCTTAGTTATTTACATATTATAATTTTTATTGAATAAACGTCACTCTAGAATCACATAAGGGCTATTAACAATGAATCTCATAATTCTGAATGGTGCCTTAGTGATGAGGACAGCCCTCTCCATACTTCGACGCAACACAGCACCACCACGTTAAAACTTTGAGACTCAATTCCATTAAAGGCATAGAAGTCCCAATTATTCTGCACGACGTGTCTTGATTGATTTCAGGTTTTGAACGTGCTGCTCGATTTTGACATCAACGGCTCGATGACGATTTGTAACTGATTGACGTATTTATATAAGGTTGGATTAAAAAAAGAATACTAGCATTATTTGGTGTCTTGGTTCCTTTTATAACATTAATATTGCCCTTTCTTGAATTCGAAACCCTTCAACATGCACTTATTTATATATTCTCCCATCATATTCTATCATTCAATGGATCCGCTTTAGGTAGTAATAAAATATCAAAATATTTACCAGTAAAGTTTTTGTAAGAAAAAAAAATTGCTTCATAATAATGACATCAATGTATTTCTTTCCCTGTGTCGTACACTTCAAGAGAGAGTTAATTTATTAGAATACTATTTCATGAGAATGACTATTACAGTTTTGTATAACAACTCACAACAATAATTCATGTTAGGCACTCAAAACTGTCTGAGCTGAGCTATGTAATGCTGTCTGGGGACTGAGCCATATAATTAACAAACATAATATTTTATATTGATTATTTTTGCGCAGCCGCAATAGGTTATTTGTTCCATCACTAGCACCGTACTTCTAACACATTGCTTCATGGTGGTAAATTACGTCTTCATTAAACGAATATGCTGAATCGAGTACATAATTTGCAAGTTAAAATCGAATGAAATTTTTCATTCTGTAAAGCACAACATTCAACATTATAGAAATTAAAATTTCTATCTATTTATTATCCAGTTTCTAAGAATAAAGGCAAATAAATATATATGTAGGATAGCAGATAATATAATATGAATGTTTTCAAACAATATTTTCAAGTAATTAAATTTTACATAAAGTATAACACATATTTTCCCTATTTGCAGAAAAGTTTCCAGAAATACTTTAGAATTTTAACATTAATTGAATAGTCTTCATTCGTAATACAGGGGCAAATTTAACAAAGAAAATAAATGTTTTTACATTATATAAATCATATTAATGATGCTCAATTATTCAAGCGCAAAAAAATTTCAATGCTGAAATACTGATTTCTTTCTTTTTTGTGATTTCAGAAATCCAATAGTTACGTAGACAGCATTATTTATATAATGGGAATATATCCGAGACTTAGAATAAAAATTATTCTACGAGATTTGTTAATTTCAGTCATTATTCATTTATCAAGTTTTCTTTTAATTATTAAAGCTTATTGAAACCCAGGAGATTAAAGAAGAATTTATTCATTTAACTGGCACATGTCCTCTAATTCCTATATCCATTTACAGAAAGTCAACAGTGAGAAAAAAAAATTATCTTGTATTTCGCGAATTATTTGAACATCATTCTAAACATCTATAACATTTTAAATATTTTTTACTCCTCTTTTCATTATTTTACCATTAATTTTAATTAAACTACGTAACAAGTAACTTAAAGCAGTTGATAAAATAAACATTTAAGTTTGGTTTTCACTTTAAGCTTACATTACTTCTTTTATCACACGCGATATATAACTAATTTGAACACATTTCTAAAGAAAATTTATTCAAAAATATATAAAATATATTTTTTATTACATTTTGAGAGAAAATAAAACAAATGGGCTTTCAGAAAGGGTTTTTTAATAGCGACAGATGTGGTCTATTAAATATATACATTCTTAATTGCAATATTCTTATATTTTAGTAACCAATTAATAATGCAGTTTCGCATGTATATCTTATCAGAATAAGGAATAATTTACCTTTTAATTACTATCTATGAAGAAACATTTATAATTCTATAATTTGTTACTGTCATGTGAAATTACAAATCTCTCCCTTTTTATTTATAATTGCATTATAATTGGGTTCCAAAAGCTTTCAAATATAAAGGTTTGAGACTATGAATAAGAAAAAAAGCTTTTTTTCAACATTTAATGAAAACCCTAATATACACGCAGCACCCAAACTTTGAATGTTATCAGCAAAAAAAATCTAAATAATTCTTTCGTGATTAAATTTCTGTTCTGTAAGGGGGGAAAAACTAAAATCTGAGACTGAATCAAGATAACAGACAATCATGATTTAGAATATTCTCTTTCTCTCTATTAAATTTCATGCGCACGTAATTGTTAACTATTTTACCCACACAGTCAAATTAAACTAATTAACTAACCCATGCATGCGTCACAATTTATGATAATTCTCATTTAAAGTGAATACATAGAATATATCATTGCTCATATCATTAACAACATGAAATACATAGGGTGTGGTATATAAATTACCCGGTGATTGCAACTCTGCTGAGTTAGAAAAATGCTTTATGTTTCATAACATTACTCAATAAATATTAAGTTTTAATAAAAAAAAATTAATATTTATTATGTCATATAAAAAATTACATATTTTATAAAGATTCTTTTTTTAATTAGTAATAATGGAATTAATTAAAAGAATCTATTTTTGCTACAGCTTTTCCTGTTCCAGATTTCTTTAAACTTCAAAAACCATTTAAGCCTTTTTGTTTTTTTAGAATTATTTTTGGCATTCAGACGATGAAAATATTAAATTATAGGGTACAGTGGTGTGTAACAATAAAATATATTGAGTGATATTTATATATATTATTAAATTAAATACATATAAATGAAAAATATACTGCAATATTTTCGTTATGTCAAAACTAAATAAAAGAAAAATCTAAATAATTCTAAAAAAAACGATTATAGGAATTAGAAAAATAACTACACTAAACGGATTAACATTTTCGCAAATTTCGCAACCGAAGAAACATAAATTTTTGTTGTGGTTGTTTGTTAACGTCGCACTGAAAAGCAACACGAGGTTTATTGGCGACGGACCTCCTTTGAGCCTCTGTCAAGTTACGAAGGCGATACCTGAGCTGGCACTTCCCTCTCCAAACTTCCAAACCACGCAAAAGGAAGGACTATGAACCACAACAAATTTAACGTGCATCAGCCCCATGAGAAAAAAAAAATCTAAGTTTCTTTTATGAATGAATAGATAACTTTAGAAGGAAAATAATTATTTATCTTAATTTATAGATTTTTTGATGGAAATTCAAAACGCATAATGACAGTTTTTGCCCTAATCATTCGTTCAACTATCTAAAAGGAAATAATTAAAACAATAAAAGCAACGAAACATGTTTAAAGACTATAACTATTAATTATGTAAAAACTTAATTATATTTCAGTAACAGTTAAAATTTAATTACAACATTAAAAATTTGTGCTACATTCCTATTTAAAAAGTGGTAAAAATTAGAAAAGAAAAATGGGAAATTCCGTAGCTCATTCATAATTTTTTAGAATCCTAATATTTACCTACGGAGTAAAAATCCTTTAAAAATGATTTTGTTTCTTTTTATTAGTTTAGATGCATTTTACTGTGAAAACTAATTTTGATGATTTTAGAGTGAAAAAATAAAACTAATGGCAGCGTATAATGACTTAAACATAAGCTTACATTTTACTTTATATATTTTTTTTTCAAAATATACATTTTCAAATTGATGTAACGATATACTTATTGTCATATTGGGAGGAAATATTGTATATTCTAAACTAATTAAAATTTACTGTTTATTAAACAAATATACTTGATATTACTGACCATGAAAGCAAATTTCTTTAAATAGTGAGCTTTTTCAATTTTCTTACTGTAGGTTTGGTTGGCTTTTTTTAACGTCGCACTAGAAGCAACACGATGGCTATTGGCGACGGACCTCGAAATTTTGAACCGGTCAAGAGACGATTTTTACTGTATTTTTTTAGATAAGATGATGAAAAAAATATTTATCCTTTTTTTCGAGAGTCAAAATGCTATTGAGATTATTTATTTTTTTTAAGAACAGCCAATTAGTATTCCTTTGCTATACAGTCTGAAATTCATATGGTTTTCAAAATTAATTTTTAAAGATCTTAAATCGTTTACAATATTTTAAGCGATTTAGTTAATTAACAAAATATTAATATTCAAAAACGTGTTAATCATTTCCTTTCATAAAAAATCTAATTAAAATTTTAAAAGCAATCTCTAAGGAGTTAGATTTAATTTTTTTCATTAACGTCGAGCTTTGAAGCAACTCAAGAGCTTCAAGGAATCTTGTAATTTTGAGCCTCGGTCAAGAGACGAGACAACTGTCACCTCAATCTCCAAAATACCACACCGTTTCAATATAAATTCTTGAAGCCTCGACAGATTTAATGTTCATCAGCCCCTCAGCACGATCGATCTTTAATGGAATCTGAATTCACGACTCAGCGGGAAAACCTTCCGATATTCTTGCGGAGCCCTTTTAGAATGCTTAAATCGTTCATATTGAGTAAGAAAAGAAAGAAAAAGGTCTATTATTGTTGTAATTAACAGTATAAACCATTTGGAACATAATAATTAACCCTAAATAAAATCTTTATTAACATGGAAAGATTATTTAACTGAAACTGGATCTTAAAATACTCAGAAAAGATTGAAATTTTAATTCCATTTTAATCAGATTGAAACTGATCATATTTTTGAATTTTAAATTTCAAAATTCCTCTAAAATTATTTCGCCTCAATTGACGGATATTTTACTTTCCTTTCATAAAAAAATTACTAAATATTTATCAAAAACCTGTCAACTTAAAAATAAAATAATGTTCAAGTCTATGGGAAAACTGTGATTTCTAATCTGAAAGAAACCTATTATAGACATATGGTTACCCTACTCCAAAACTGGAAGCAATAATAAACCTTCGTGGCTATACTCACTATCACCGGCATTAGTATTACGATATCGAACATAAAAATAGCCTTTTTTTACGATACACTCATATCAAAATGGTACGTTTTCCTTCTCATTTTTACGATTAATGGGTGGAATACTGGTGTTTTCAGTTCATCACCTACGATACCAGTCCTGTCAAATATTTTAGTTCTAAAATCTCATTCCCTCTATTGCTAAAGAGGCCGATGGGTTAGGCCGACTACGTCCGTTATAAACATTACCTGATAAGGTTGAGTGCAGGGTTTCTGACGTTTTAGCTAGGACACCTATACTGTGCTTCCAAAAGGCTGCAATATCTTCCCTTCTTTTAAAAAGCCCACTCTTTTTTGCCCTCTTCAAATGCATTGAATAACATAGATAAGAAGCAGTGGAAAAGTCAAGTGTTGTTAGTATGGGAACAGAGCGCATATCAATTTGGAAAAGAAAAGAGGACCCGAGAGAAAGCAGTTTCGCTTTTATTTAGAAAATGGGAAAGTTATGTTCTTTATTCAGATGGAAGGCTTTCCTTCTTGTTTTCTTTTTATTTAGACATTTTTCTTTTTTCGTCCAAAGCCTTGAAGAATTTCATGCGGGTTTTAGAACGAAAATATATACTTGAAAAGATGTTAAGTATAGGATATAAAATATTTTAATATAAAAAAATTACTCCCTTTCTTTAAAAAAATTACAAGAATTAAATGATTATTTATAGAAACAAAATGAAAAATAACTTACTTATTCGCTTTAAAATATTTATTTTTATATAGTGATACACAGAAAAAGAAGATACACATGTAAAGAGTGCATATTTTTTCAAAAATATATAATACACTATTAATCCTTTAAAATTTACATGCTGTTTGAAACTATAAAATTCCATAGATAATATGTGTTATATTTTTGTTTTTTTTTCATGTACTTTTATGCTTCTTTCTGTAATGGCAGATACTGTTATAAGTAATAAAAATATTATGGTGTGACAGATAGGATTATCAAAACACTAACCTGAACAAAAAGTACCGACAGAGGACGGTTTAAGACGACGGCGTTACTAAGGAAAGTTGATGTTACCATTGTGTTAAGTAGTTCCAAAACAAAATTGACTCCGATTCAATATTTAACTAGTTATGATTGCTCCCGAGACGAAGTGTCGTTGACATTTTTGTCTATTTGTAACCGTCCATGAGACTTGGATTCAGGATTAGACACCACTAACTAAGCAACAATCAAAGTAATACATTGTTTCAGGTAACTCTGCTCCAAAGAAAAAGAAGATAGTCCATGTGAATGAGGGGAAGTAGAGGTTTATGGCGCAATAGCCGAATTTGTCTATGCTGCTCCAAATAATGTATATCTGATCTAGATGTTAGAAAAATAGGGAGAAAGGAGGAAAGTGGTTGATAAGGAGGGTCAAAAATATAAAAGGATCGCTAAAGCAACCTGGAGCGCCTCTCCTGTTTACCAAAGACATTAAGTCCCATGGGAAAGAAAAAGATCACTAGGTTATATCTGGCTTATGATTCCCGTACTCATGTAAAGAAGGTAAGCTCCTGAGGGGACGTAGACGAATGCGAAAAGTTTCGTACTTGTAGACTTCTTAGAAAAACGGTCACTGGATAACACTGCAGTGGGATTGTCCATTCCCATTTCTAACACGGTTTTTTAAACCACCTCCGTATATTATTTTTATACAAAAAATAATAAATATACGAAAAATTTGCTGTATGCAGTTATTTTTAGCAGTTAAAATTATTCAAATCAATCTTCTTTTGAAAAATTTAGTGTCTTTTTGTGTTAAAGGACTTGGTACTTTTCAATGAATCTTCATTTTGATTGTATTCATTTTTCTCAAAATGAAAATTGAGATTGAATAAGAATTTTTTATTCAAAATGCTTTCCCTGCGATTCAGTTTTATTTGAAAGTCGCAATATTTTTAAATTATATTTTTATTGTAAAATAATGAAAATCGTTGAATAATTTCTGATTATTTTTAAATTTATTTTAAAATTTTTATGCCCAAAAAGTATTAGGAGTGTTTTTTCAAAAAAAAATCAGTGTTCAAATTTTTTTTCAGCTGTCTTCCAATCATAAATCAACATATCAAATTCCTTAAGTATTAAAATCGAGTACAAATTTTATAAAAGCATAATTTAAAATTTTTAATCATTGAGAATTTGAAACAAAAATTTAACTCAGAAAGTTAATATTTTTCAAAAGGTATCTTACATACGATATATATTTGAAAACATTCAACTTGAATATCATGCGGTTTGAACAAGGAATAAAGATTTTAGAATTTTGAGTCACGAGTCTTTTTAATAATCATAATAATAAAAATAGTCTGATTCAAAATCCTGATAGATAAACAATATAGATTTACTCAACGAAAAATATTTACAAAATATTTTTTAACAAAATCGTAGTATATCTTAAGAAAATATGTATCATAATCCTAATCAGTTGCATACAAGGTATAGGCTTTACATTTCATGAAACTTTTTTAAAAAAATCTGATTTTTTTTTTTTTTTTTTTTTCAAAACACGTGTAATCAAGTCATGAATTTTAACGAAATCTGCAATCTAATCCAAACATAAAAATATTTTCATTCGATTTCATTTTTAAAGTCTTCATGCATGTATTAAAGTAACTAATGTGATTTAGTTTGAAATTAACTGAAAAATATATAATTTATCATTCTTATTTTTTAACTGCACAAAATATTTTAAAAGCTTACAAAAGAAATTGATTCTCAATTTTCTTTCAATGAAAAGTGGAAATAAATCATGGTTATATAGGATCTCCTCGACTCACGATCGATTTCAGTTTCGACTAAACATGTAGTGTATCATATTTATATTCTTATACACTATTTTCATTCAAACTGGTTTTTAAAATTGTACATAATACACAAAAGTTTAATCTATGTACATATAATTGTAAATAATAATGTGAAAAATACTCCATGTACTTTATTGTACGTACTGTTAACAAAAATACATCCTGAAATTACGTAATATAAAAATAGTACATAACAAATGAAAGTGGTCTGAATAAAATTCAAACGAAAAATACACTCATTACCAAATGCATTAAAAATTGACGACATACTTTCATTTCAAGAATAGTTTTTTTTTTAACAAAATTAAAATACGTAATCTAATATTAAAATGAAAGATTTTACGAACACAGATGTAAAATAAACATATCATTAAGGAATCGTAAAAACAAAACTTACCTTTTTTGCGATAGGCAAAGAATTCTGATACAAATGAGAATTCTTCGCTGCTGAATGAAGCTTTCCATCACCACCAGAAGCCTTGGCGGGCTGATTTCTTCCACTAGCCATGTTTTCGAATCGAAACAGTGAATTATTCAAAGCGTCGTAAAAATGACAAAGCAACAAATTTTCGCACAAATCATTCTCAATCTGTTGTCGAAACGCACAATTGTTGCGACAATGCAGATCTAAAAAACGCTGATGATTTTCTGCAACGAGTTTTTTAATATTTAATTCAGAACATAATGCGACGTCTTGTGCAGCAATCGGAATTTTTTCTTTGTACTGCGAAGAAAGATTTGTGATCACTTCACGAGTTATTCCACTATTATTCAAAACATTTTCCAAAGATAGTAACGATTTCTGAATCTCGAAAATCATTTCGGTTTACAGAATCGTCATTTACTATGTTCGATGTATCACTGATCATCTACATCATATTTCTGTAGGTTGAACATTATTTTTTATACGAGCAAAAACTACAAATTATAGACGGTAGACATTACAAATATTATTTTTAGGATATATTTTAGAAGCCGTACAGATTTTTTCCCCAGGCTTTAATAACTATCAGGCGATTATTTTATTCTTTGTTTTTAACAATATTTTCATGAGTTTCGAATATCAAATATTTTAAACCTTTTTTTCAATTTTTGGTTAAAAAAATAGCCTCTTTTTAAAAAAGATTTAAACACTAGATATACTAATGCAAATAATTACTTCGCTGTGGATTAAATTTTTCCAGTTAATAAATTTACGTAAAAAAGCATGTGATCATCTATAGTTATGATACATATTCACGACATCAATAATAGCAATATTCGCTTTTTACCATAAGTGTATCTTAAAAATAAATTAATTTTGGCTGCATAGCTGATCGTTTAATTTTTTAATCTAATGCTTTAGAAAATTTTCCATTTTTCCTATTATAAATATCCATAGCTGAGAAAAGAGAGAAATAGCAAGTTGAAGAAAAGCATTCGAGTGCTATTTATGATAAATTTTAGCTGAATGAATACACCGGCTTATATACGAAGCAATCTATAATTAAAAACTAACCGTAGCACAAGTAATATTAACTATTATCCAAATACAGAAATTTAAGTATTTTAATCCAACTATTTATCAATATCCATTAATATTTTTTTCCATGTGTTTATTCAAAGTATGAATCGGGAATGGAGAACAATCCAACGACCTTCACACAAACACAACAAATCAAATCGTACACAATTCTGAAGTTTGTTACATAGTAAACAACTTTCTCTTTCAATAAGAAATGACACAATGTCCAGCTCAAATGAACAGTGTCCACAATTTATCCCGTGCAAAAGACAAATGGAACAGTTCCGAAACTAATAACAGTGAATGGATTGCGCATGTATAGATTGCAAGCCACTACCCATCTTATCGAAATTCTATCCGGACTCGTATCGAATCAGAAGAGCACCTCACAAATAATCTCATAATGGACACAGCAGAGCAGAAGAAAAGGACCACGTCTTAAGCAATGGTGCTGAGTGGAAATGTCTGGTTTAGCGGGCCTTATTCAATTTTTATCGAAGAGCATCAATCAAGGATACGAATGGTTTCCGTGAAGGCTGGCTTAGGGAATCTTCAATAAATAAAGCAAGAAAGATATAAGATAGATGGTGGGAAAGTATATGTTTTCTTTATTTCGATGAGTGGGTTACTCCGTTACCTACTTAAAGGTTATCTAATGGACTTTTTGGGCCAAATTGGGAAAACAGTGCCGGAAATGGACTAATATTGAAACAGATGATTTTGCTATATCAGTTACATATATTTGGTTCTATCTATTGTTGAATCAGTGACTTAATATGAAAAAAGTACAACTGAAACTAAGCAATTAAGCTAATATTAATATTAATCGAATCCAGAAGAAGTCGTTTGGGTTTTAAATTCTAAAAAAAAATCTTTTAATTCAAATTATTCCGAAAAAAAAAATATATATATATAAGGGATAATTATTCAAAACATACAAATTTTACTGCAAAAATTAATTTATTCAGTAGTTGTAAATATTTCTTTTCGTGCTTCAAACAATCTAATGCATTAAAGGCATGGAAAACTGTATTTATATTTGAATACGCATGAAACTCATTAATAAAAATATCACCCTTCACTTGAAGTAAAATATGTTAATTGTGAGAAAAACAAAGAACAAAATTGTTATAAGTGTCTATAATAAAATTATCATCGACTGAATTTATTCAAGCAAATAAAATTCACATTAATGATTAAATCTAAGTTAATATTCCGGTTAGCAAATCAGTTCACTCACAAATTAATCAACCAATAAGTTGGTATACTTAATTTCTGTATAAATATACGTAACAAATATTTGCCTTAAATTAGTTTCTATGTCGTTCAAATAAAATCCACAATTGCACACTTAATTTGTTGCTAATTCGAAGCTGGGAAGAATTTCCGATAAAATCATTTTGGTAACAGGAACCATTTCCCATTCACAGAAAGATCTTAAAAATTACAGAGAAAAAAAAATGAAAATTGAAAAAGGATGCCAAAGAACTGTAAACTGTTTAAAAACTATAATTTTAGTAAAATCGAAACAAATGTGTACTATATTCCTTTATACTCCTATGTACTTTTGATCACACATCAGTAAGCGATATTTTAGTGGCATTTTGTTTATAGAGCACATAAAAAAAACAATCCGCAATCGCAATTGGAACATTTGCTTTTTTTCCATTTATCCATAAAAATATTTATCACATTAACATCACAAAACAAACCTCCTTATTTGGTAATCCAACAACGTGAAATTGTCGCCTCAAAACAAACAAAGCACAAATTGCATCACTACACCACAGCAAGTTCAATCTTTAAAAGTATTCCATTAGGTTATCGATATTTTCGTCATAAAATTCCGGTACATGCATCTTTTTTGCACAACTCTCAAGACACAAAATGCAAAAATACTATAAAATCTCACACAAAATCCGAGAAACAGACACAACAATGCACTCCGATAACCACACAACTCGTGTCCACCTGAACCCCGTAGAAGTCAGCCGAACTTAGTCAGAGGTATGGCGCCTCGCGGGGTTTTTACAGAGCACGTTATCTCTGGCTAAAACACATTTGCTCGCTTATTAGTCGCCGGCTGTTATGTTTGGGGCATATCGATCAGCTGCTAGCGTCAGCAACATTGTTGATTCAAAATGGGGTAAAACCCCGGCAGTTTATTTTCACTGTGGCTCTGCAACGCACGTGGTCCCTTAATGGACTGACTGGAAATTTCCTGCAATGGACTACTCTAGCGTGACCTAAGGCCCTTAAATGCGCAAGGATCGAGCCTGCTTGTCGGCACATCCAGTTTGAAACAATGGTGGGAGGAAACTTTTGCTAAGGTCCATTTCGGACTTATTTTCTACTGGCAATGAATTTTCAATACTTTTTCCGAGTTTTGTTTAATAAAAACACCTCGAAACACGCTAAAGTCGAATTAAATGTTTTCGATTGGAGGTTTACGAAATATCGATTGGGAAGCGTTTGTTTTAATGTCTCGTTTGTCAGAGTAATGTGCTGCGTTCGAAGTTCCAAGAAATAAGCATGTTTTACTCCGCAATTTTGGTAAATAACACGAGTATAAATATTATATCCAAATGAACAATTAACAGGAGATTCTAAGCGCCTGAATATTCAATAAAATAATCATCACCGCAGTTATTTTGCACAAATTTAATATATAGCATAACACAATTTTTGTAGCATTTGATACCGAATAAATTGTTTTGTACATATTCTGAAAACCTTCGAAAAATGTATGTTCGAATGATATTCTTTGGAATGTACTCAACATATCAATTTCAGAGAACTTTTTGATAAAGTATGGATAAATAAAATATATTTAGGGCTTTCTTGCTGAAGAAGAAATACTTTGATATATATTTATCAAGGAAAATGTATACTTTAAAAAGGGGTAATAGTCTTTTAGCTTCATATTCCTTATAAATAGATCATCAGTATATTTTGAAACGTTTTGGATGAGTTTTATTCGGTTTTTATTAAATTTCCAGCAACTTTCTGAATAACGAGTTGTACTATCAACAAGATATAACTAAAAACTTTTTTAACAGAAAAATGCATATTAAAAAATTATAAATGAAGATTATAAGTACTTAAAGTTTTATCGACCCGCTGATATTCAAGCATTTTATGTTATATGAATCAATCATATGGGCCTAATAACATGATAATAATAAAACATAAATCACAAATATACATAGAAAGATTAAAATGCAATATAATCACTCGTGATCCCATTACATTTAGGGTATTCATAGTAAATATTAGAATTTTTACAAAATAGAATTCTTATACTTTTGTTTTTGAATTCCCATAATTCGCATAAGAAAATCTAATAATTTATTTAAATTCTCTACTTTTTGAAACAACATGCTTTGTCGGGGAATTTTCAATATTTTTCTTAGGATTTATCTAAAAACTTTACAGTCAAATACCTTTTGAGAGTTCTGTCAAGATCGTTGGTCGATACATTTTTACCTTAATTATCTAATTACTCGTTTCTTTTGCAAATTATAACACAAGTTTGATAATAGCATTTGCCATTATATATCCCTTATAATCAATAAATAACTAAATAAAACAAAACTTCTGAAATTTGAAGAAATAAAGACATGGGGATTAAGTTAAATTTAAAATGTTGGTGTTATTTATCCAATTTTCACTAAATGAATAAAAAACTACATGGCGTACTGTATTTGTACCTTGAAATAGGGCGTTTTCCATTGTAAGCAATAATCGATCTGAGTGTCACAGACCCCATTTTCAAAATGACTTATTTTTCATGAATATGCATGATTTGTACAATTTATTTTGACTCAGGCTATAATCAAGAGGGTTAAAGAATCAACCGGAAACGCCAGCTGATTTGAAATTTGTATTCAATGGTCTCGATACGTTTTGGCTTAACGCTGTTTATAATGAGAGAATGACGTGATTTTATGAATCATATCAAAGTAGTTGATATATTCACAAAACTATATTGAAACTTTTTGGACTATATAGAAGGAAAGGGAAAAGTGTGGACTGTATCAAAAATATTGTTATCCTCTTTTAGTATTTCTGAAACTTAACAAGTTAAATAAAAGCTTGCAAAAAGGGTTATGTCCTTATGTTATGTATGTTTTTTCAGTTCAACATCTGTATTCGAATTTTGATGCACATCCAATCATTCGATTAAGCTGAAAATTGCATATACGTATAACTCCAATGACAATACGATACTATAGTATTCTTAAGCATTGGATTGGATTGGATTAATTTTATTCACGTCAAACTGGAAGGAACAGGAGGGCTATTGGTGAAGCACCTCGTAATTTTGAACCTCGGTCAAGTGACGAGGACGACATCTGAGGTGGCACCCCTCTACAACTCCCACACTACGCTAACAGGCAGACATTGGACCTCGCCAGATTTAACGTGCATCAGCCCCGGTTATGTGGAGGGTATTTGGTGGTATCAAGGTTCGATCCCACGACTCGACGAAAACTGCCGGCCGCGAGTCCGCAACCATGACCACTAGATTACCGTGGAAAATTATTCTTAAGCAGGGACTCTAGAGGCCCAAGCCTTGCTCTTAACAACGTCCATTTTTTTTTAAAGATGGACTAAAAGATATAAAATATTTTAAACATAAAATAATATGATTTTTTACAAATGCTTAATTTTTTTTTTTTTAAAAAAAAAAAAAAAAAAATTTGCTTATGGTTCTTATTAAAATTCACCCAGAAGGGAAAAAAAACATTTCTTTTCCCTTCAGATAATTTCTCCAGGTTTGATATCGAATCAAATACAAACAGCTCTAAGGTAATAAACGTTTTTGAATTAATGTTACCACAAAGTTATTGATAATTATATTCATTTTGAACCATGATCAATTGAAGGGAGTGACGCTAGAGATATTACTTCAATCTCCAAATTTTCACTTCATGCTTTATGAAGACTCTTGATCCCGAAACCACTAAAAACCCGTCGATTGACGTGGTTTATTGATTGATTCATTTTATTAACTTAGCGTTAGAAGCAACAAGCGGGCAATTGGTGACTGACCTCATATTTTTGACCCTCGGTCTAGTGACAAGGATGACATATGAACTAGTGCTTACCTCTCTAAACTACCCCACCATGTCAAAGGGAGGACTTGGATCTCCGATCAGATTTAACTTGCATCAGCACCATTATACGAGAAATCTTATGTGGCATTAGTACTCGAACCAATGACTCGACGGAAGTAACACCAGCTGCGAGACCACCACCATGACCTCTAAGGTACAGCGGCCAGTCGCTTGGAGTGACTGATGTACAAAGTCCTCACGTTACGGAATATTGGGGGAGGGGGCACGCCAGATAAAATGTTCTCATAACTTGACAATGATTTAAACTTTCGAGGCTCGCCAGTAACAGCACTATTCCTTTTAAGGGATTCATTAATAAACAATCAATTAACTTTAATGTTCTGTTGAACTTGACCTGTAGCAGTCTTTTTTTATGAAGACATCATAAAAACAGTGAAACAGGACAAACGAACCAAGATACAGACAGTGAAATCTTGATTCGTACTCGAGACTAGCGTCTCAATATCGCCTGAGATGAAAGCAAATATCAATAGGTTTGATTGTCTAACTGATTTTTTATCAACACGAGGGCTAGTGGCAACAGACCTCGAATTTTGAACCTTAGTAAAGTGACGGTTACTTATAGAGGAGTTGGAATTCGCCAATTCTCTAGGAAAAATAAAACAAATCTCTTATATTTGGCTGTTTTGTGGCGAGTTTGTATAGTTTTAGCTAAGCTGTTAAGCTTAAAAGAAATTCATAACTCCATGCAACGAATTCTTTTTATTAATTTATTTATCTCATTACTCTCTCATATAAATCGTGTTATTTTATGAGTAATTTAAAAATTATAAATGAGCCACAAAACAAAAAAGAAAGCTAAAGCCTTCTCAGAAATTCTGATTAAATATTTAGGATATTATCTGCATAACATATATTGCTCTCGAAATTTTTCAACAATGCAGTTTAAATATTATGTATTTTTCTTCCTGCATCTAGGACAAAATTAAATAATTTACAAATGGTAATGTATCTTTTTAGAGTCATTTTGGCCGTTTTCTAATTTTGACATATATTTCAAATATTTTAGAGCAATGTAGTTACTACAATGTAAAAAGGAAATAATTTATTATATTTTCTTATCTTTATAATTAATATATAATATATTATTATACAATTAGATCATGTGTTATACAGGATTATTCAAAATGATTCATCCGATTTCAGAATGCCATATTTTCAAAAGTAAACGACACAGAATGAATACATAAATATAAAGGAAATCTATGGAAATTATATAGTGTGAAAAATAAAGGGCTCTCGTGTATTCTTTGGGAAACGATTTCACGAAAGCTGTTTTGGAAATTTCAGGGAGTTATTTCTCAGTTGGATTGGTCACAGTGAACTAGATGACTTTTTTTTTTTTTTTTTTTTTTTGATGTCATACGGTTAGCTACATAAATTACTTGATACAGCCCCATTCTGTTTCTTCTTTTGGAGTTTGTAAGAGGTAATCTGCATGCGCCATTATTACATTACAAATTTATTTGAACTTAAACAACAAATTTCTGCTGCAGTACAATCAATTACCACTGGTATTTTACAACATGTTTAGCAGGAATTTACGTATCAAAATGACATTATACGGTCAAATAAAGAAAGTTATATCGAACACTTGTAAAAAAAACTTGTATATTCCCCCTTGAAATATGGAAATTAATCATTTTGAATAACTGTACTAAAATTGATTTCAACTCTTTAATTTTGTATAAATTTTTGAAACAAAAGTGACTGAAACTCTTCTTTACTGATTTGTCTTTGCTCAAAGAAGCTTTCCATTAAGCAAATTCACTTAAGCAAATACACTTCACTAAACAGAATAATCACTAACACAAAACAACACAAGAAATGATTAATACAATGGTTATACACAATTAAAGCAAAGCAGACTGAAACATTTGTTTGAGTTTAACATCACGGTTTTTGATGACAAATAAATTATAAATAAAAAAAATTTAAAATTTAAATCAAGCTTTTATTAAAGACTAAAAGGTATAAAAATATTTTTAATGTAAAATAGTATATGTATATGTATATATATATATAATGCATCGATACTTTTGATATATTGATCGATACATTTTGTCGTGATAGTCAAGACACAAAAATGAAACTTTGAATCAATCAATAATGAATTTATTCATGTTCAGACGAGAGGGAAGCAGATACATTGGGAAGGGTGGACGACACACTTTGACCCGCTCTAATAATCAAGAACGAAGTGACAGTGTTTTCCCCCCGTTTGTTTCTCCAGGGAAGTTAAGGATTAGCTAAACCACAAGGTAAAAGATGTAAGGATCTTTAAGTGTTTTACATGGAGTTAGAGTGTCTGGCAGAGAATACCCCTCTTAGTTCAGGGTGTGGAAAATGCTGATATTAGCATTTTGGAAATAGCGTGATCGCATAAATTAAAAGATTAAAAGAAATAAGATCACGAAATAACTATGAACGCAAGTCTATGACAGTTAAAATATACGATAAGTTAAGAAATTAATTAAATTTAAGGAAAATCTTGAAATATATATATATATATGCACTTTAAATCTATCTCGGCTCAATGTACTCACATTGGCATGGTATTTAAATTTGGAGAGTGTTGGAGTAATAGTTAAAACGTCATTTTCGTTTATTGATTTTGCTTCAAAATGATAAGGCGTATCGCCAATATATAAAGCCCTCGTATTGCTTCTAAGTAAAACGTTAATAATAAATCCTCCCACAGTGTGCTTGACCATGGACTAACATCACAAGGTCCGTCACCAATACCCCTCGTGTAGCTTCTAATGCAATGTTATTTAAATATACTGACAAAGTGTAAAATGGAAGTTTGTATATAATATAGAGAAATTTGACTCATTATAGGGTCTCAGTACTTGAACTTCAAAATTTTTACGAGATATTTCACATGTAGCCCATAGTATAATTAAAAAGCGTTATAAATGAATAAACTGAAGAAATTGTTGTTTCTAAAATGTCATAATTAAATTATATCTTATTGGGTTACTTCTCCAAAACAATCATTGAAAGCACTGTAAATTAGCACTAGGATTAAATTTTAAATTAATGCAATGCTTTAATTGAAAATTTAATGCATTAGTTCATCAAAAACAATTCAGAATTGGGTTCATAAATCTGATCCTTGGTTGCTGAAGGGTTACAAATTTGAAATCTGTTTCCATCAAAACCTATCATGTGAAATATTGAAATTACGTTTTATTTATGTACATATATTAGGTATACGGAAAGTTCTGTCAATTTGGAAAGTGAAAAGAATAGTAAATTTTTCATATATTTAATAATAATTATTGTGTAATATTCAGTCGTAACTAGGATTGGTCTATGAATATTTCAGATGGGTGCCTCATGAGCTAAGTGAGAAAAATTTGCTTAACTGAGTCATCATACTCGTATACACAGTTCTGCTTGCTCGGAACAAACACAAATCTTTGGAAAGTGGATTGGATAATATTTGGTGATATAAGTGGATTACCTACGAAAACAGTGTAATGAAAAGAGTATGATATTAACTCCAACAACCTGCTTCCTCCACCTCAAGTCGAGTTTGAGCCTGACTAAGAAAACGCTGTGTGTATGGTAGACGTCTGAAGACCAATACATTATAGCTTTTGAAACCTGAAAAAATGCTCAATTTGAAGAAATGATGTCAGTAATTGGATAATTTTTAAATAAAAAACTCAATTGAGCAGGTTGGCTATGTTAAAGAGGAAGCACATCATATATCATCTTGATAATGCCAGATCATATGCAGTTTTGGCGACTCATCAAAAAATCGCAAAGCTAGGTTGAAAAATCCTGTCGCGTTCATTATATCCCTTAGACCTAGTACCCTCCGATTATTACTTATTTCTCTCCCTGCAAAATTATTAAAGAGAAAAAAGATTCAAAACTGAAGCGGATGTCAACCAAGCACCACCTGAGTTAGTCTCGAAAGCCAAGGTATCCTTCCAAAACATTATTATGCATATTACTGTCAGGCTGGAAAGAAGTCATAAGTAATGACGGAAGTTATATTGCACATTAAATATTATTTAATGTATAAAGAATGTATTATTTTCTTTCACTTCCTGAACTGACAACACTTTCCAATGGATCTAGTATTCAAGTAAATCCACCTAACC
Organism: Nephila pilipes; assembly: GCA_019974015.1. Lineage (NCBI taxonomy): Eukaryota > Metazoa > Arthropoda > Arachnida > Araneae > Nephilidae > Nephila > Nephila pilipes. Next base: position 761,582 of record BMAW01083370.1, read on the forward strand.
CTCAAAGCTGTTGTAAGATGTGAAGAATTCAGATGTACTTGTCTTTGTCGTTACGATTGATTTGAATTAATGTCTCTCAAGAAAAACAAAAAGATTAGCGGCAACGTACCCCGTAATTTTGGACCACAGCCAATTGACTAGGATGACACTGAGTTGATACACTACTCTCTAAATATCCAACCCCCGTCAAATGATTTGAGGTACAATTCTATTTGACGTGCACCAACCTCGATTGTTCTACTTAGTGTATTTAGTGCATACTCCTCAAACTTTTATATCACTTTAGACCACCTATAACTTAAAAAAATATTTTTCCTACATTTGTTATATTCGCGGTATATAGAAAACAAAAACAATTTAAAACATTTTATGTTAATAGCGAAGAAATTTTATAGAAAAACAATTCTTTGGTAAGCACAGGAATGCAATTTTACTATTCAATAAGCAAAACTAGCATTCCTTTCATTGAGAGAGCCATGTTTAAGTTATGCTGTAGGTTTGATTTCTTATTCAAGTAAAGATCCGTCAAGTGGAATAAAAGAAATGTTGCATTTTAAATGGAATTAGATTCCAAAATCTTCTAAAAATTCTGTACGTTATGGATATTAGGAAAAGTAAGTCAAAATGTCGTGCTCATCATACAACCATTGTTCCAGAATTATAGATTCATCGTGCAATAGCTCTCATATTACTTTTTTTATACGTACTAAAAATTGATAATTTAAGAGCTAATATAAATATTCATTTAAACGATTCATCCATTTCATGGCATCGATTTTTTCGGCTTTTCCGTTAACCCTAATATTTGAAATGCTCCGTTGAGGAAACATATATTAACGATATAGAAATTGGAAGACATCACTAAGAAGATACATCTGTTAGTTCTTATACATTTCATCAGCATATTTGACTTAACAGCCCAGGGAGGGGGGCAAGGCCTTCGTTTGAAGATTCTTCCAAGAGAGCATGTGCCAATTGCCTTAGTGTGCCAGTTCCTCTCCCCAATCACCTAAAACCTGATTCAATAGAATGAAGCCACCGTAGTTTTGGTCTTTCTCATTTCCGACTTGGAAAGAGTTTAGAAACAAAAATTTTCATTACTGAATTTTTTTCATTTATATCAGACTCTCAAAAATTCTATAAAGTTCAGAATTAAAACGTCTTCGCCAAAGGCCATTTTCTTTGATGCCATCGAGAATACTTCTGAGAACTTTTCTCTCAAAAATTGTACAATTCTGTATTCTCCATTTTTAGTTAGAGACCAAGTCTTCGAGCTTTACATAAGAACTGGACTAATGCAGTTTTATAAATGCTTTATTTTTCTAGAGAGAAAACGGAATTTAAATAAAGAGTGGAGACCAGAGAACGTTTTATTGGCCAGTGAAATGCTATTTTGGATCTCAGAGATAATGCCATTTTCTCTCATACATATAGATAAATGAATTATTTTTGTAATGTAAAATAGGTGCGTACGTAAGTTTACGTTCCCTGCAATAAAACGCCAATGAAAATAGCGAATTGTCGTCAAACCATCTTTTTAGGGTTGGGGGTTTGTCTAGTAAATACTTATATTCAGTACTAAGAAATATACAAAGACCACTTCCCACTCCTTAAATCATTCAAATATGTTAAGAGGAAATTATCCTATTGAGAGAAAGTTTCGAATGAAAAAGAGAACACAAAGTCAACGTATTAAGCGATTTCAAGGAACACCATACATTTTATATTCTGGAAACAAAACAAAGTTTAATTAGTAAAATATTATAAAAATAATTCAGTAATAAAGGATAATATAACTTCAATATCATGCATCTTTTTAACTTTCCTTCATTTAATATAGGTTCACATTTATTCTTTTGTTTTATTATTATGCATGAAATATAATGATTTAACCACACTATCTCGTTTGCAGATAATTTTATAAAAACTCGTCAGTTGAGGATATATATATATATATATATATATATATATATAATCATTTAAAAATATATATTCATATACACAGATATATATGAATAATCATTTCATTATTAGTATAATAAATGATATTAGTAAGCACATTTAGCATATTTATCTGCATTGCCTTTTTATCTGCTTAAATAGTGATTTATAACTAACATTTCTGGTCTCTCATCATAAAAACTTTCAATCTCTATGGAGTTTAATACAGTGAGTTTCGAGAATAATTCCATTACGTATCTATCCATTGGTATTTATTTTAAAGAACAGATAAATATAACTCCATAAATGTATTGGATTCGCATAAAAGAGAATCTTTAGGGCTTAGAAAACCCCAATATTGCACCCATAAGCGCATCATTACCAGGAAAGTAAACAAGGAAAAAAATACGTTTCAAGCAGTTAACTGAAACCGAAAATCCCCGCAAAGCTCCTTTTTTTTTATTTTATTTTAGTTTTAGAGACACTTCCCGAAGTAAAGCTCAAATCATATTAATAGGGGTGAGGGAAAATGCCTCTTGAGAGTTTTTGGTGGAATTTCCGATAGGAAAATGAGTCACACTTTGCAGGAAAAGCCAGCGGCAACAGTCCTGGAAGAGGAGAAAATAAACGCTTATATAAAGTGAAATCAGCTCCAATGACTTCTTTTACCTCTTGCCTTCCCAAGCAGAAGAGAGGGCGCATATCCATATTAAATACCAAATGCTATTTTGCTAAAACGAAATTTTATTTTATTATTTCATAACTGAAGAAAAGAAATTGGACGAATAAATTAATTCGAGAGAGTCATTGAGTGTGTTTTAAATATTTTATTTGTGATTACATCACGACAATAAGATACTGAATCCGACATTAAAACAACTACTACTCGGCAGAATTCCAATCATGGAATTATAAATTTCAACAATATTTTAACTCATTACTGTCTCGGAAACAGTTATTATAAATATAACAATTCATAGAATAACTTATAGAAATCAAATAGATAATAATAAAATTTCAGATTAAAATAATCGATTCTGAATTTCCGCATGCAAGAAAACGTCTTATCTGTTACAAAATCAAGTTTTTATATTACTAAACGTTTGGCACACTATGTGGCGCAATAGGATCACATGATATCGCCAATTCGAGCCAACATTGATTACTCAAAATAAATTACATGTGTTTTTTAGTTTAAATTAAGTCACATATACCTCTAGCTCAAGTTTCAAGTGAAATATTGAAGACAATTTTTTATTGCCATGATCAATAAAAAACGATAAAACCCGATAGAGAGTTGGTTTCAACTATTCTAAACTCCATACTACAATATAGAAAATATGTCTTTGATAAGAAACTTCTTGTTAATAGGCAATATTTTTTTTTCGAGTATAAGTTTTTTTCACCGTAATAAATCATCCAAAAAAAATATTTCTAATATAAGAAAATCCAAATTTATAAGAAACATTTTTTTTTTTGGTTAAAAAATAATTATTATTATAAACAGTTATATATTATTAGATACAAATGTTTTTTCAATCCCAAATTTTTCAGTTATCTTAATTCTTTTTTAAGCTGGGAAAGTAAATACTTTTCAGAAGCTCTTCGTTTTGATAACATCCATTTTTTTTTGAAAATGAAATTCTTTGGAAATATTTCATAAGAAATTCTTCTCAGATGTAATAAAATTGTAAAATTACCGCATAATTTTTTTATGAAACTTTACTTTTTAAAATTTCACATAAGAATATTTTGAATGTTTCTTTCTTTTTTTTCTTTTTCACAAAAAAGAATTGCCCTACAAAGCACATTTCCTTTTTTTTTTTTTAATAAAAATAAATTTTGAACCATGAGGCTTTGAATTGAATCATTAGTAAAGTCCCACGAGTCAAATTCTTTACTTTTGTGTTTAATTATGAACTGAAATGTCACGCAAATTTAATACGCATTTTTGACACATTTAAATAAATAAAAAAGTTATGAATGCATTTTAAAAACATTTCGTTCATGACATGCATTCATACTAAAAAACAATAACACTAAATTTTCCAAGATTCAACAAAAATGGAAGAGTTTGGCAATTTGAGTATGTTAAAAGAATGCGACACCCAATTTAAAGTACTTTTTCAAACTGATGAATTATTTAATTAAATAATGACAATTAATTAATTAATGAAAGATAATTGGACTTTGAACTCTTGTAGTAGTAATGGACTCAGATTTTAGTAGTAAACTTTGTTTCAACTTAAGAATCGTATACATTGCTAACTCGTACATAAACTTAGAATTTGCATTTTTTTCCCCCATTTTTTTAAAAAAAGGATTATTTATAAAATAGTTTTTAAACTTGAAAGCCCTTTTGTTTATTTTTAAGTTATATGTACTTTCATAATTATTTTCACATTTTTCGTCATTTAAAAACTATATATCTTAACTTACGGACACCATAAATAACAATAATTTAAATTTCATCTCAAGGATCGTTCTTTTTTAAATCCTTGGCGATAATAATTTTTCCCAATACATTGTTGAAGAAAAAACAATAAGAGATGTTACTTTTAATTTATAAGATTATTCTTATATGGTATACTTATATTACATACTTTGGAGGTCAATTTGGAGCATTTTAGGTTTATTTTTAGAGTGATTTGTAATTTTAATAAGCTGTTTTTTATAATTTTAAGTCATTACTCTCCTGATCATATAAAATATACTTCTTTTTCATAGTATCATAGTGCATAAATCTCTAAAATATAAGAATATTGAAAAAATACATAATTATTCACTTTAATCCCTCACCCTTATTAATAATACTCTTACACAGCATATCTTTAAGAGTATGTGAATAAATATCAAAATATTCTTTTACATCTTTGTTATTAAATCAATTTAAATATCGATTCTTGAATTATTGTTACAAAAATGTATCAAAATTATATATTAATATTAAGATTATGAATGTGTAATTAAACTCACTTAGAAATAAATAAATTAAAGTGATTTAAAATGTTTACCTACTCTTCTAGTTCAATTCCTTTGCTTGACGCCAAACTTTTGATGGATTCCAATTGTCAGCTCATTTATTGTTTAATACGGCAAGCTTTTTTCTTTAATATTATAATTTTTTTTTTATTTTTTGTCACTCAACAAATTACCATATATATTGAAATATACGCCGATTCGTGCAAAAATCGAAAGTTCACACATTCCCCCCCCCCCCTCAAATTCTAAGCAAAATTCAATTCTCGAATTTTAACCGAAATAAAAATAATAAAAAAAACCCTATAGGTTACTTAAATATGTCGTCACATATGTTGCCAAGCAGATATGATGAAGTGAATATTTAACAATCAAATCAAAATCAAAAGCCAACGTAGAGAGAAAAAGACATAACTCTGGTAATCTAAAGCTAGCACGCTATCACAAATCAGTTGTTGTTTTGTATACGATAAGTGGTATTATGCATATATATATATATATATATAATCTTTTTTCTGTGCTTTTAAAATATTTTTCGTCTTTTCCGTTAGCTATATATATATATATATATATATATATATATATATTAGTGGGTTTTTTTTTTTTCGTGTCTTTAAAAAAATTTTGGTACTTTTCCGTTAGCCAGGTGCAAATTTCACAAACATCAGTTTTGACGACTCAACACACCAGTAATACAAACACTCTCAAAAATAAAATAATTCATTTTCATAAAGAGAATAGCCAATTCATTTAGAGTTATTTTCATCATAAATTTAAGCTATATAAACTAAAAAGATAAAAAACGTCATGTTTGGCGATTTATTGCCTGCGCGCGGTTAAGAGAAAAGTGTCTTCTTTATTGAGAACTAACGTAGAGAGAAAGATCCTATACATAACCATAAACCCCATTATTTAGCTTAGAAAAATTGCCAAAAATTCTCAACTTACACAAGAAATGTACTGTATTTCATTAAATTGTTACCGATGTTGATCATACCAAGGTTTAAATAAAGTAATCTTAGTTAAATTACATAGTTCTATAAAATATTTTAATCTTATTTAACAAAATAGGTGACGTCGTTTTATCACTAGATCCGTGATTAAAAACTATGAGGTCTATCGTAAATGACTCCAATGTTGTTCAGTTTGATATTAATTCAAAATTTAGAATTCTCTTCAATAGAACCAGGATTTAAACTCCCGATTGCATTAGAGTCTTAAGAATTTTTTGAGAGCGTGTTTCAAAATTAAATGGAACAAAAGAAAGAAAAGTACTGTAAAACGACAAGTGTATTTCTTCCCTGAAAGACTAACTTCTAATGAGCCATATTCCTTTCCATATTATCAATAGGTCTAAAAATAAATCAGATGCACGCGATATAAAAAAAAAATGTATGCGTATTATTTCTTCGAGTAATGATGCAGTTCTAAGTAAGGTTTGATAACTATAATTGATTAATATTTCCAACGTGGAAAAAAGAAAATGGATATATATATATATATATTGTATATATGCATCATCATCATAACTATATTATAATACTAATGATCAAAGCAGCCAACCAAACGTATTCCAATTTAAAGAATAAATCAACCAAGCTATTTTTAAAAAATTATGTAAGCCAAACAAAAAACTACGTTATTGCTAAATACATTTCTCATTCAGTGTTTTCTGTGTTTTTTTTTTTTTTTATCTGTTTAGGAAATATTTATTTAATGCGGCGGAAATAAAATACGAGCACATAAAATCAGATTTATATAAGCTATTTATTTTTATAAAAATAATAAAATAATATTGAGAATAAAAGGGGGGAAATAATAGGAAGACCAATTCTCGTCTCCAATTATCCCCTATCAAGTGCGCATTAGAATGTATTACAATATTTCTTAGATACATATACTTATATATCATTATAATCATTTTTTTTAAGAAAAGAAAGATGTGTTTTCTCAAAATGTCTCTCTCGTATCTTATCTCCAAACTATCGTTTCTTTCCTTAGTAACGATTTTAGTTTGAATTTTTTCTCTTTCAAATCTTAATAGTTTCATTGAAAAAACAAATGACACACGAAGATTAGTAATAATGTATTAATGTGATTTAGATATCTCTTTGGAAAGATGTAATACTACCGGTTTAATTATGTGTGCAATTAAACAAATACTTTTATAAAATCAATTTTTTTTCTATATGGGACTGTACATCTTATGTTTAAAATCTGTTTTTTTATTTGTATATTTTACTTAGATTTACTCGATAAATTGTAAGCAAATCTAACTCAAATGGAACATTTACAACACGAAATACTTATTTTTATATAATACTGACACAATTTAAGAAAAATAATATTTTTAAATAAAATAATTTTTGGTACCAACTCTTTTTTCTTTTTTTCCTTACAATTATTATTTTTTTTACAAAAAAAAAAATTAGTTGACCACTTTATCTGAAGGATTTTCTTCCGGTGAATAATGAGTTAATTCCGATTTCATCATCCAAATAATGTGAGTTGTTGCTTGTTAAGTCAAACTCTTCATGAAGTATGTTGAGGAAGTGAGAGAGAGAGAGTACCACCTGAGATGTATGTCTACGTCTTCCTCTGTATCTTCCTCCTATTCCTTGTGCCTGAGGTAGTCTAGTGGTCCCATCCTGAACTCGATATTTGTATGATTGAATAAGACATCAACAAAAGTGACTTTTCAAATAATGCTATTATAATACATACATACAAACACACACAAACACACACACACATATATATATATATGTGTGTGTGTGTGTGTGTGTGTGTGTGTGTGTGTGTGTGTGTGTGTAGGATTTTTACATTTTGAGACGCCTTCCAACACTAGATGGCACCACTTGTTTTTTTTTTTGGTTAAAAGCACAAGCACGAGAGGCGCAAACACGGAAAACGCAAGCACGGCAAGTGCAAGCTAGATGGAAGAGTGCGACCAACAGAGAAAGACGTGCGATCTGATAGCTCTTTGATATGTATAATAAATAGTTCTATTTTAATTTAGTAAATACTGTACAGTAATATATGGTTTAATTAAATGTCATCTGCTAAAAATCCGCTTTGTTATTGAATCCAGAAAATCCCTAGACATCTTTAAAGTGAGCCATGTACCCCATTTCTGTAGTTAGGATTCTACACACGCACACACACACACACATATATATATATATATATGTTATATCACGAACTCGCGGTCGGCGTTGTTTTCGTGGAGTGGTGGGTTTGAGCCCAAATCCTACTAAAGACCCACCATATATAGTGAGGCTGATGTGTGTTAAATCCTGTCGCGTTCTCAAGTCCTCCAGTTGGTGTGGTGCGGAAGTCAGGTGAGGGAGGTGACTGCTCAAGTGTCGGCCTCATCACTTCACCAGGGTTCAAAATTATGAGATCCGTCACCAAGAGTCCTTGTGTTTCTTCTCATTACGACGTTCATAAGCAATCACATTAAAATAAATAAAATGTCTAATATGATTGATTTATTTTGCTTTTTACAAGTCTTTACATAATTTAATAATTTGTATAAACCGCTAGTAACCTTTCACTATGCTTTAAAAAAGAAAATATCTGGACAAAATCATTTTTAAAAATTCTATCTTTAATACAACGTAATTTTTTTCGATTTATTTCATCAAATTCTTCTAATTATGACAGTGAGAGAGAGATGGTACTTAAGATTAAATTTATTTATTGTTCGAAGGTGGGTCAAAAAGTTCTTGTTTTTGAAGACTGGTGACATTGCTGCGACAAGTTGTTGTGCAATTTTTTGCTGATCTGCTTTAAACTGAACCTAAACAAATTTGACATTGATTTATAGGTTAGTTTGATTTGGCAGTGTTTGTTGCCAACTTAAAATTTAATTCCTGCCACGTCAAATTGTCGATGTCATTTTTCGTCGAGTTGTCATTGTCGATGAGACCTGAGTTCATCATTATACACCGAAAAACAAAGCAACATTCAAAACAATGAGTTGATTCCGGGGATTCTCCTCCAAAGAAGCCGAAGCCGATCTTATCAGCCTGACTTCTTAGAAAAAGAAGAAACAATCTCAGGACTATAATAAGTTATTTCATTCTCATTTCCCAATTCCAAATACGGATACTTTTTAAGCTGTCCTCGTATAATTTGAGATCATAAAATATGATGCAAACCTCTTTCGATAGCATTGAAATACAAAAACTTATCTGTTTTCATTTGAAATTCCATTAAGTTAATACGAGGGTAGTTCAAAAAGTACTTATATTTGAAGATAGATGGCATCATTAAGGAAAATTGGTGATACCTTTGCGTGCTGTCACCTGTTAAATACCGTCAAAACTAAGTTGACAATGATTCATAAGTTAGTTTTTATTTGGTGGTTATTCGCTGTCAAATTAAAAATTTGATTGCTGCAGTGTCGAGTTGTCACCGTCGATTTTAAATGGATTCGTTGTAATGTATCAGAAATCAAGCAAAAATCAAAATAATGAGTTGCTCCTGGCGAATCTGCTCCATAAAATGGCGAGGATGGTCTCATCGGTCGGAAAAGTTATGACGAAAAATTTTTGAGGAGAGAAAGACGTCATTTGCATACGAGTAACTGAGACTTAGGCAGCTATCTAATGGGTCATGATACTTTCTAAGAACAAACCATTTCTGATGCTACGAGCCCCATCCCTTGGAATTTCTAAAGAATTTATTGAACGACCATCGCATGATAGTTTCTTATCATCAATTTCACCAATCTAAGGTGTTTTTAAATTAATATAACTATTATGAGAGTCAATATCTTTAAAAGAATCCATATTTTCCTTATCACAGTGAATTACACTCTACAAAAACGACATTCCACATATTTATTATCATTATTTAATAATTATTTGAAAGTACTTCTATAATATAATCCTTGCTTGTTATTATGGAATAAAACTTTTATAAAGAATTCTTCTAATAATAATAAAACTCACTCTACAACAATTCTCCTTGAGCCACAACGTCTGCAATCTTTTTGTTAAGACCTATAAAATGATACGTAAGAAGAATTAACATACATTTCGCTTGTTGACGCTGTGATATTAGACTTTATTTCTACGAGGGTTGTCCAAAAAAAAGAGAACTCAATTCCTTAAAAATCGAAAAAGTAACAAATTTTTCAAAAATTTGTAAGTTCAGATACGTGCAACAAATCCTATTTTTCGCCCTAGTCGCCTTCCTTCATAATGCACTTTGTGAATTGAGGGTTGAAGTTTCTTATACCTTTATAAAAAAAAAAAAAAAAAATCCTCCGTCACCTATTTCATCCATTATTATGGTATTGGATCTCATCAGTGGTCGAAAACTGTTTTCATCCACAAACGATTTCAGAAAGGTGAAAGGACGAAAATCTCAAGGGAGAGGGGTGGTGCAGTGAGAGGGGTGGTTCATGATGACCGAACCGAAGAAGTCCTCGAGTGGCTTTGAGGTGTTGGCTGTAGGGGAATATTCATTAAAATGCAATAAAACATTCTCTTTGGTCACGTTACTCTTTTGTTCTGTATCACCCTCCTAATATTTTAGGGTTTATCAAGATCGCTAGTCGCTAGCTAAGTATTAATTGCTTCCTCCTGAGACAAAAATTCAGTGAGAAGAATCTCTTTACGTTCCTCAAAGACAGCTATGATTTTTCAGACAGAAACATTAGTTTTGAATTTTTTTTTCCTACTAGTTTCACACTCACGACAACACTTGTATACATTTGTGTAGCTCGTGACGCCAGCCCCTTTAACAGAATTTATTTCGTTAAAAATCTGGACCGACGCGTTTCCCTAAGCAAGTTGAAACCGGATTATCTTCCTTAACTCACAGCAAGAGGGATTCGGAATTTAACAATGCGACACTGAAGAGTTTTTATCTAGTGCGTCCCAATATTTTGATCTGTCATGCGATGCAGTCAAAGTTGTAGATAAAAAAAAATTCTCTCTGAAAGTCAGAAGCTTAGTATTTTTACTTTCTGGATGCCCCTCGCACTTTCAAGTAGCACTTATACAATATAACTCATTTCTTATTGTGCTGAAAACTTGATTCAATGTATGTATAAACAATCGATGCTCAACAATAGGTGCTATTTTACAATTCCTTATTTCTATCTTTAATAAAAATAATATTAAAATTCAGAAGTGTATTTTTATTTAATTCATATGGTGTAGCTGTTTACCCTATGATAACAAAAATTTATAAGTGCGAAATTAAGCCTAAATTATTAGAACGATTTTCAACAGAAATTGTAGTAAAAATCAAATAATAAATGTCAAAACAGTGAGCAACTTCAAAAATTTCAAACACTGCTAATTTAACTCAACATAAGATATGTTACACTAAACAAAAACCAACATTAACAACCTAATATTAATATCGCTGTAAGTATTGTATCTGCATGAATACAAAACTAAGTAAGAAGTTGTTCTAGTTTAACATTTAAAGTGTTACATAATGTTAAACAATGCTAAGTGAAGTTGATAAAAATTTCTTTGTATGGCATTAAAAAACATTTAAAACAACTTTTGTTTGCAATATAATTTTTTTCAAATTTCTTCACATGTTTCAAAATTAAAATTGATTCAACAATTTAAATCATGGATAAAATAGTTCATTAAATGTCCATTTAATTCAAATAAATCCTATAATATCAACGTACTGCTGCACCTGTATCACAGCTTTCACATCATATCTCTCACGTAGCCATATTACCATGACGTCAAGACCAGACCAATTCCATGATTTGCTAGCAAAGCTCACGTGACACACTACAACGGATTTGATTCCTTTCGGGCGGAAAGGGACGGTCGAATTGTTCTGTGGAAATGAGTTTCAAATCGGATAATAGATGTGGAAATAATACGGAATAAATTCGTTTCCCCTTCTTCAAGTGGAGCTTCGGATAATATGTATTTTTCCGCACGCTTTGGTTTTGGTTTATTTTAGTAACTCTTCAAGAACGTGAAGATTTTTGAAACTGTTTGGAATACCTTATTGAAAGACAGATTGTATGTGTTTAAAATATTTTACATTTCTTATAAATAATTCAATGATAGTTTGCTTTTCAAAAAATTATTCCTGTGTATGTATCGCTCTGAATTATAAGTTTGAATAAAAACTTTTATTTTCAAATGAAATAAATTTATGTGATGTAAATCTGATTTCCTTCAATTAGTTCAAAAATCTATCACAATACTTTGTGCCTCTTCAAAAACTTATATTCATAAAGGAGAAATAGAATAATGCAAAAGTAAACATGACTTATGAATTTGGTATTCTAAATTATAATACAATCTATTACGCATGTGATTATAAAAATCATCACGAACTACTTACAAAAAGATTGAGAAATTTCGGGAAATATTTTTCATGGAAATTAGTTCAAAATTTTAAAAGTCATGCAGTTCGTGGTCAAGAAAAGTAAAAACAGAGAATAACTTGAATAGGGGTTCTCGCGCATATTTCCCTTCCACTAACCTTAAAGGATTCTATATGACGTTATTTAGTTTGGGAATCTCTACATGTGAATGGATGGTGGCACGTAAATTAGCATTGCTATAATGAAATGTAGTGAATGGAGGAGGGAGATCAAATAGAGAGATTAAAAAGAAGTGATAAACAGAGAAGAGTTTCACGTTTAGGTGATGATCACAATTTATGCACACTACATTCAGTGCAGGGAAATTAAACGGTCTTGGTGAAGTTAGAACTGTAGCCAGCATTTTTGTTCGTGATTCGGATCCATTTTTCAAAAAGTAGAATTTTCAATAAATCTATAGTTCAGGAAGCAAGAAAGTTTCAGCTCCACATCCGTGGCACAAATAATGATTTTTGATTATTTTTAAATAAGAATAAATATAGTTTAAATTTTTGACTGATTATATAAGTGACTAATTTCTTAGTAATATTTATGGAACTAATCAAGAGTAATGAAACTGAGAAGTCACTAACAGTTTAAAAAATATCATAATGAAGTATACATTAAAACAATTCTAGCTGCAAAAACAAAGTCTGTTTACACGTTCTATTTCATTTATATCTGTAACATATTCAACCGTATAGTACTCAATACAACAATTTCCCCCTTAACTGGCTTCTGTACGTTTGGTCATCAGCTTAAATGGTAATTTCTGTACGAAAATTATTCGAGCGGGATTTGTTTACTTTAGCTTGATAAGGGCTGTTTTTCGTCGTTGCTGTTAAATGCTTTGATCAGCATAGCGATGCGAAGACAATTCAGAAGGTACTCATGTTAGAAATAAGAAAGAGAAAATAGGAATAGGAAATGGAAGTGGGATGACTCACAACAGTATTGTCAAGTGATCAGTTTTCCTTTTACTGAGAAGTGAAACACACTATGGTAACACCAACTTGCCTTGACAACGTCATCTGTCATCGAAAACAGGCACTTTTTGAACAAATCTCACAGATGTATTATTTGGATTTTGCTTCTACTTTCTGGTTTTTTTTTTTATTTGATTTGTATAAACACAAATATAGAGAGCGTAGTTAGATAAATTGATGATGGACCTTACATTTCTGAATCACGGTCAGATTGTGACGATTGGTGATTAGAGATTTTCTCTTCACTATCCACGGGGGCTATAAAATAATTTGAAATGCACAAAATTACAATTCTTTTCCAACCAAAATGTAACATGGCTAAGTAATTTAGAGGAAGATAGATGTAAAGTAACGTGAATTAGAGATAATGTATTAATGAAATAGAAATGAAAGGAAGAGGGAGAATAAGGATTTCCCGATAGAGTATTATAATTTAGATTGGAGCACCTTAATTAGCTACGTTGACTGAAGCGAATTCTAGTTCAAATATTAAGATAAGAATCAGCTGTTTGTAGAAAGTCGTTAAATCAGACGAGTAAATTGGTAAGTTAAAATTTATTAGTTGATTCTAATTTAGAATTGATAAGTTAAGGGAGATTCGAGATAGAGTGACTCCTTATCTATCCATCAGTGATTATTACTTAAATATTTGAGTTTGTTCTTGCTCTTATCGTAAATAGGATTTTAGTGGCTTATAAGTCAGATATATACCCCTACCCCCCTCTGATGAACTCAGGTCAGCCACTCAGAAAGCTGCCAGCCTCTGAGTAACCTTTCATCATATTATTACACAACTAAATGCTTTTTTAATTAAATTCATTAATTTCTTTTCCAAATTTTATACAGTATTAAATTTATTAAATGCACAAACGCAGTTCTGGGCAGGAAAAGCCGAAGTAAAACTCTTTTTTAAAATTTTATACCTGACATGGAGATTAAGAGCATAACGCTCAGGTGCTCCAGTATGATGCAGTCAACTGATTTTAGTGGCTTTTGATTAGATGGGGCTATAACGCAAGAGCCAAGTAATAAAGGCAGTACATGACAAGATGACGACTCTATTGTCGAAAACATA
>BMAW01083370.1:776325-804391 GCA_019974015.1 Nephila pilipes
TTTTTTTTCTTATGATGCTTAATATATTCCTCTCGATTCGTATTAGTTATTTTATAATCTTTTTAAACTCCCGCCCCTTAACAGAGCATAATCAATGGTTATTTATTTTTTTAGTAATAGTATGTTAAAAAAAACACTATATAAACGTAACAGAGAGAGAGAAAATATTTTATTAAATAACGAGAAGGAATGCTATTTTCAAATTTATTTGTTGTATTTAAAATTCACAAATCACAAAAAATATAGAGAAAAGTGAATAATTTTAAAAAATAAACATGCGATTCATCGCCGTAAATTTTATTTAAATCAATAAAAAATGCGATCCTTTATTTATAATATTTTGAGTTCAGCCCTAAAAGAAAATGTTTTTCACCCGTTTTAAATGAAATGACATTTCAAATGGAGATGTATAATTTTTATCACAATAAAAAAATTGAAAATGATTGTTTTATTTTCAAGGCTTCTAAAAGATTTATTTAAATATTTTATATCATGTATCACTTTTATCAAAAATAAATTTTAACTATTGATAGAATTGCAAAAGTATATGAATACTCGGAAATTTTTATACTATTTCAAACAAAACTAAGACAAAAGTCATCCGAAAAGTATATACTAAATGCTTTCCTAATTCTCTTCTTACATACATTTTGAAAGATCCTTTTGAAATATATGCATGTGTAATATAATAATTATTGTCAGAACAACAATAATTTGTTAAAAATAATTTTATTCTGTATTTAACATTAGGAAATACATGTGAATATTTTTATATGTATTGAAATAATAAAATATAACAATTTTAAGGTTCGAAAACACTATTATCTCTTAAAATAAAAATAAAAAGTCTGTTTTTAAATTACTTACTTACTATAACAGAATCAGTTTGAGAGAGTTTTAATGCAAACAATTATCAAAAATATTAAAATAAAAATATGATTAGAAAAAAATATTTTTTAAAAGCTTTGGAACTAAAAAATAAATTTTGTATTTACTGTGAAACGAAAAAAATATTTAAAAAAAGTAAATACGAGTTTTTTAGTTTTTAGTAATTAATTTAGTTCAAGTGATTGATTAATTTTTATTCGTTCTATTAAACACATAAATCATTTTTTTCTTTTAGTGACATTAATAATAATTTCGGTGATTAAAAACGAAATTGAACCCGTAATAAATCTGCCCGTTGAAAAAAGAATTAAGTAAAAATGAACTTTTAAACACTTGTTTTATTTTATTGAATGGGTTATCTATGCATTTTTAAAATTTTAATTTCATTAAAATGACAGAGAACATTTCAGAATAATTGATTACTCTTCAGACAAGACTATTCTATTCAAAAACTGCAAACTAACTCATGTAAATATGTCATAAAAAGAAATATTTAAAAGTAATTTGAATTTTCTGAATCTGAAAACTTTTAATAATTTGCGGTAAAAATTTTTTATTTATTCAACTAGAAAAAAGTCGAGTGTTGGCAGAGTAAAATTGTAAGCCATTTTCAGTTTTGGAATAAATAAACCCTACATTCTGAATTGCGGCGTAACCAAATAAAAGGAAAAAAAGAATTTAAACTCGGAGAATCAGAACCAGAAACAAACTCCACAAAACAAAACATTCGTTTCTCCACAAGAGCCAAAGAAAATAATTAAATTTTTTATTATGAAGGAAAGAGGATGAGTTAGAAAACCGGAAAATCCCGCGGGGCATTTCATTTTATCCAGCAGAGCAGTAAATTGCAAACGGATTTTGGGGCATTTAAGCTAAGTGTTCTGTATATTATGAGAAAAGAAGATTAAAATGAGAAATATTTTTATGAAAATTAAATAGATTCTCCTATACAGACACATTTGAAATTGATGTAATGCGGCTTAGAAAGAGAGTGCATATTTTGAGAAAAAAATTTGAAATCGGTTTTCGATACTTTAACAACAAAATTTTTTTGAAGAAAAGTTAAGCAAAATATAAATTAAATAAAAAATGGAGTTAAATATAGTTCGACTTTTGTTTATTGCTTTAATTGTATAAGGCATAATAAATTAAAATGTCTGTTATACAAGCCTGTTGCGCTTAAAAGGGATTTTAACTTTTCTTCTTTAGCCACCAAAGGGACTATTGTTTTTAGTCGACGACAAAATGGTCATTGAACATTTTTTAAATTTTATCGTAAGAGTTTTTGCGTATATTTTTGATGCTTTCGTTCACTAGTAATGAGCTTAATTTTCAAAAATATGTCTTAAGAAATTATACCGTAAAAGTTTTCGCGTATATGTTTAACACCTACTTTCACCAATGATGAACTTAATTTCCAAATATACAAGTACTCATAATAAATTTCTCCTAAATTTTTATAAGATTGAAATAAAACAAATTAAAATTAACTAATTTTACGGTATCAATAATTACATTTAGCTAAAAATATAATCAATTTAATAATTTATCGTTTACTATAATTCTATTTTTTTAATAATTTAGTTTCTTATTTAAAATTTAACCCTTTTAGTTGCTTAACATGTTTTTTGCGATATTTTGCATAGAACTATTTTGAGCATTTTCGTATAAATTTTATTTTTATATTAGCTGCCCGTTCTTCGTAGAGTGAATGTATAAAATAAAACCATGATGAATAAATTATCGGAAGCATAGGTAGACCACGCGGTTCATGTGTATATGTGTGTGCGCTACGTAATAATTTATTACAGCATTAAATTTATTTAAAGTGAAATATCACTATGAAAAACATCAGCACATGATAAAAATCACAAGGAATAGCTACGAAGGTAAATTAAGAGCAGATAAATAACCACCGTAACTACATACAGAGTATCGAGTAAGTTTTACTTGTTAGATATTAACCCTTCGATGGGTGTGAGTTTGATACATTGTCTTGGCTTCAAACGAGGAGATGGACTCATCAAGCTTATTTTAGATTGAAATATTTAATGAAGATCTATTCTCGAAGAGAAAATCGAATTGTTAAGAATCACAATAAAATTGTATTTCTGATTCTGATTATCTTACAATAAATAGAATCAAGGTTAGAACTGCTCATTTCAACTTGCGAAAAGAATATAAATCATATCTATATGAAAATAATATGAATAAAGGCAAACTGTAGTGTTTTTGACTGGGAAAAATGAGCATATTTTACGCACAAAATTTAAATAATCCTGAATTTTCTTAAAGATAAAAGCAATGGGGATATTCTTTAACATTGAGGTAACTGTAGATTTATGTATCTGTTTATGTACAAAAAAAAACATTTCTATGTAATGGCTATTTTTTCTTGCTAGAATGCTCAATAACTCAATAATATTTAACAAAGACCACGTCTTTAACAAATAACTACAGATAAATTTATTTACAATACGCCTTCATCTCGGAGGTCGTTCCGCTCCTACTTCTCTTTCGCGAGTACAGGCGTCTCGTCTCATCTTACACACTGGCAACTCCTGTTCAAGACAAAAAGTCAGGGGAGATATTCCAACACTCGTCGTATATACTACATTATATGCATAAATAATTATATGCGAGCAGTTAATAATCAATAACTGTATTTACATTTGAAATCGTATACTTATATTTAGGTACATCTTGTTTGAATTCTACTGTATGTATTGCTTTGAAACTTTACAGAGAACTTATATATATAAACATATTATATATATAATCCAAATTACTCCTTTAATTTTTACACAAATATTGAACTACACTAAAATTTGTGAACATTTATTAGAAAAACTGAATCGGAAGTAACCTTATCTTATAATGTGAAAAGTATCAGCTCTATGGATAAAATATATTTTAAGGAAATTGTATACTAGAATACTAAAATAACACATTTTGAGAAAAAGGAAAATAGAAATTTTTTTTTCTACGGCGTCAAGCTTTTTTTATGTTTTAAAATTAAATTTCCTAGCCGTTTTATTTATCAAATTGTCATGGATCAATGGAATCAGAAAGGCGCCCGCTAATTTAAACAGTAATTTTTTTTTAAGAAAACGCTAAATTTGATGCATTTTAAGGTCACGGTTGCCTTAAATTTTACTTCAAGGTGTTGAAATGCCCTTAGAATATTTAAAAATATTAATAGTTTGGTGTAAACTCCTGCAATCGATAGAATCTTCCTTTTCGACAATGTAGCTACTCTTTTTCCCCCTATCTCGAGAAACTTTGTTGAAAAAAAAATTTCAAATTCGTTTCTTCATCAGTATACCATCTTCCTTTTCATCCATAATGTTATTTAATAGTTTTTTTACCAGAAAATCCCACAACATGTTTGATTACGATGAATATTCATAAGCTATGCATCGTTCACAGAACGTATAGAAAATTCCCTCAAAAGCGTATAAATACGCCAACAGGGGGATTCCTCAAACGCGTATAATTATATGCATATTTAAACTTGACTTCCTTCCTTCCTTTCATTGAGGGTTCGAAAGAGAAAAGAGGGTTGGAAAGACACTCGAAACTTTTCTTTGTTATTATTTTATGAATAAACACGAGTCATTTCTTTTTCACCGACAGTCTTAATTAGAATTCGTTTTACGGTTCGAGGGAGAGGGAATGATTAACGCTCCGCAGGAGACTTTAACGCTACGTGTTCCTCAAATGTTAGGGTGCGAGTCGTCTGAAATGGTGGCGATTACCTGAGATTCTCTTATTTATTTATTCGATCTTTCTGAAGTAACTTAATTAATTTACATTATTAAAATTGTATCTATTCTATGCTATAGATATTAACCATTTTATTATTTTTATTCATTCTAGTCCCTAATATTGTGAATATTAATTAGCTCACTGATATAAAATATTTTGCATAGCAATATTATGCATAATAATAATTAAATTTTACGGTTATTAATGATTACACTCTACAAATATTGGGAATATTAATGATTTTAAAAAAATGTTATACAAAATTTTCTTTACAATATCAGAGGTATTAAACGATTTTTATGAATCATTCTAATTTATTATGTTACAGATCATACTTATGAATCATTTTACTTTACAATATTGTAGGTTTCAATCTATTTATAGATATAAGTCCTTTTTTGCTGAACATATCATAGATATTAACTGTTCAGAATTATGAATCATTTTGCTTTATAGTATCGTATATATTGTTATGAATTATTTATAGTTAGATTTAAACATATAAACATTGTATTGCCCAATATTATAGGCAACAAAAAGTTCTTACAACAATTAAAAAACGGTTAACAACTTCTTCTCCGCAATATTATAGATATTAAATTGTTTGTAGATGTGACTCACTCTCTCTTCTCAACAACATCGGGTCCGCTGTATTAGACTAGCCGTTACGGTCGCAGACTCACGGCCAGCGTTGTTTTCGTCGAGTCGAAGTTCGAGCCCTAATGTTACCAAAAATCTGCTGTATAGCAGGGTTAATGCCATTCTTCCCCACCTTACCAACAAGAGATTCCCAGTCCTCCTGTTGGTAAGATGTGGAAGTTTGGAGAAAGAGGTTCCTCATATAATGTCCTCGTCATTTGACCGATGCTCAGAATTTCGAGGTCAGTCGCCAACAGCCCCTGTTTTGCTTCTCAGTACGAAGGTAATAAACAATCACTCACTCTTAACAATATCACACATTTCAATCGTTTAAAGTTATAAATTATTAAGCTCTGCAGTTTAATAGATGTTATAATAAATCATTGATATTTAGATTTATAAATATGAATTTCTCATTCAAAACTATATTATTAAAAATATCACTCATTTTATAAATATTAACAACTTTCACTTTAATATTAAGCTAAGATGAAAATCAATAACAGGTTACAAAAGGTAATAAATAAAAGGGAAATTAAGATATTTACTTGAAAAAGTATGCTTATTTCTCTACATAACCACCATTTATATTTATACATTACCCCCATCTATTTATGAATTTTTTAATACCTGCTGCTTAAAAATCTTTGGATTACTGTCTCAGTCAATTATGTACATCACGTTTAGCGTGGCCCAAGATCAATTTAAGTGGAACAAACAGCTGATAATCGCTTGCAACTAGGTCTGGACTGTAAAGCGGGTGTTGTAGAAGTTACTCCAAAAATTCTTCAATTAACTCCTAGGTAATTCGAAACTGTATGAGGCCTGGCATTGAAGTGATAGAACAAGAATCTATTCAATAGGCCTGGGCGTTTCTTTCGAATTACATCCCTCAGTTTCCGTAGAATGTTATAGAAGTAGGAAGCAGTCACAATGTCCCCCCTTTTCAGGAAATAAAGAACCAAAACTCCATGAGAGCCTCCATCATTGCCAGCTTAACATTATCAGTCTACGGCACTTTCTTGAATTTTCGTTTTTCAATAGAAGAATGCTTCATATCATTGAGTTGAGCTTTGATTCCTGTTGATAGTGATGAAACAATGTTTCATCCTCAATAAACTATCCTCGTCACCTATTGACTTATTTGAAAACAATTTATTACTGATTTTCGAGCTCTCATATTAACAATATAACAGAACTTTGTAAGTTACTTTCGAACTTACTCTCATAAATATTAACCGAATCGCAGTTACGATTATCATTGCTCCATTAGCGAAATATAATCACTCCATTTTACAACATGGCAAAAATTTAGTTTTTTTACATGTATATTATTACAGGAGCTGTGATAGGCGAGCTTCAAAGTCTTGGCTCGATGTTCAGTGTTACATATGCTAAGATCGATTATACTACAAACTGTAGAATGATATAATTTAGGCTTTTGCTTATTATTTTCAATTCAACTCAAAATCTTCAATTAGGATAATTACGAACTTTTTTAGAAAAAAGAGAGAAAGCAGTTTTCTCGTTATTTACATGTAGATCAAAATTCTGTCTTCGGTACTCCATTGGTAGTGCGATTCTCATGTAAAGTTACTTACAACAAAATAGAATTAAATTCTGTGGATTATTACAAACATTACTTCATTATTTTTACACGTTTTTATAACGTATCTGATTAAATATTATTATAATATTAGTAATATTATTAAGCTTTATAACAATACAAACATTGAAATCTAAGTCTCTCGCAAGCGGTAAAAAAAAAATATTACTTGTAATGTTCGAATTTTTTTTTTACTAAAGTTTTATTATTGTTTAGGTTAGATATATTTTATTAACTCAGTATAGTATGTTTTAATTTATTTATTTTCACTGTACTACAAATAACCAGTTTTCTTCACCTATGCGATGTTACAATATTAGCAATTTTATCGTTAAATTTATGCACACACAGATACTGATAACGTAACACATGCAATCTTAAGCGTATAAAAGGCTCCACTCAGCGATATTAGAGCTATAGAATATTTTACAATGAAATTATAATATAAAATACATATTTTAACTTTTTGATTGAATACAAGTATAACAGGTTTTTTAACATGATAAATTTTAGTGAGATTTAAAAATAAGTGATAAATAAAAGACACAGTGTGTGTGTGAGAGAGAGAGAGAGAGAGAGAGAGAGAGGAGAATAAACACGTTTGTGAAATAGAATATTTATATCAGAATTGTAAAAACAATGAAACTTGAACAAAAAATGAAAATTACTAACTATGAATTTTAAATAAGTTTAACAACGAAATGGCAATCTAATTTCAATTTAAAAATTATTATTTACTCAACAGCTAATTGTTTATTTCGCTTTTGTTTTACATCATGTGAATATTTTTTTCATAACTTTGCATCAATTTTAATACAGTACTTTATAAAATCAATAACCTGAGCAGAATTTTATGTAATTAAAACTCAAATATTCTACGATAAGTTGATTATTAATTAATGCAATTTTTTGTTGGTCATCTTTAAAAAATAAAGCAACAGTCTCAGAATCATTAAAACAATTGTTTAACATTTGCTATAACTTTTACAATGGCATTTTCGTCTTTAATCTAAGAGGTTCAGGTACATAAGATGACACTGAAGAAAAATAATGAATCTCAAACATTCGTTATGAAATTCTATAAAAATTAATGTTCGAAAGTTTGTGCGTGGGTAATTTATTTCTGGAAAAGATAAATTACGTGCAAAGAAGGGAGAGAGTCTAATTTTGCTTAATGTGTAGAAGGGAAAGTATCGTGTAGTTGTCCCAACTATTGCGTAATGAAACAATTCTTGTCAGATTTGAAAAATGAATTGGAAAAATCCATTATACTAAGACTGAATCCTCGAGATGCTCTTTCATGCGTAAACCTCTTACACAAAGAGATTCTGATTACTATGTTAAAAATTTATCTTCACCAAGTACTCCTAAGCTTATCAATAAAATTCGTAATATTCGAAATTCGGAAACGATATAATTATGATAATAACCCTTATAATGATTAAATATCTCATATTTCTGCGAGTAAGAAGAGATTTTTTGGAACTTTTTCTAAGCTAAATTACGAAAGTCTGCTTACATACGGATCTGATAGTTTGCAAAGTAGGTAATTTCCATTAGCCGCGAGTAAGCGATAAATCGCCAAATATAGCACGGTTTTATTTCTTTAGTTTATGTATCTCAAGTTTAGGTGGGGGGGGGTATAATTCTAAATAAAATGATCGTTCTCTTTACTGTATAGAGTTGGTTTATTTTTGAAAGTATTTATATTACTAGTTTGGGTTGAATTGCAGCTTAAAACCAAAAATCTGAAGTTGGCGAAACTCGCAACCGGCTAACGGAACACTTGAAATAATTATAGAATACGTAGATCATACGTACATAAAAGTAACAATAATAGAGGAATATTGGAATGTTACTTAAATTTTCAAACTTACATTTTGTGTATTTTGAAGGAAACCTTTTCGTTAGAATAAGAAGTTTTACATACTTTACAGTGACTCGATAGGAAAACATTTCACCCTTAATTCCTGTTTGGCATTATTTTCGTACTTCTGGCGACATGTGCGAACGTCAGTGAAAATATTTTTTCATTTCGGCTTCTGTACGAGATATGAATTTTGGATAGATTTTTGAAGAGAAAAAAAACATTACTCTCTCGACTTCTACACGAATGGGCTTATATTCTGAGATATATGGTATTTATGAGATAGATATTTTAGACCTATTCTATACATAATGTATAATACAATTTTAATAAGTTTGTCTTTATAAGTATATAAATTACAGTCTTTTGGACATACATGTATTGATCTTGTTAAATCTATCTTAATTAGCCGTTTCTAATTTATTTAAAACTTACCTTACACAAATATTTAATTTAGAATATTATCAAAATTAAAATAATATGATCATTTCAGAAAGGGATGTTAAATAACATTTATCACTGTTGGGAAAAATAGAGTGGAAAAAATATTGTCTTAGGTTACATTTTCCCAATCATCACCATGAATATGGAAATCCTCAAGTTACAATCCGAAATAAAGAAAGAGAAGATGAAATGCATTTTATTACTCAAAAAAACACGTCATTAAAAGTCCGCTTCATATTTCAAACTATATTAACTGAAAATTTAAAGTCTTTGAGATAATTAGATAGTTTCTTCATGACGTAACTTTTAACTCTCACTCCTGGCTTTGATGTCGATTTAATTCTCACTCTCTCTCAAGCACCCCATTACTTCAAAACTTTTGACTTGACTTTTTCAGACATAATTATGGAATACTTTATGGACATAATTTTATATGTTTGGGAAATTCGCTTTTATTTTAGTTATGATTAATGATTTTATTCCATCCTATCGATGCTAATTCCTTCAGTATGGCCAATTTCATTTCCGAAGCGGTTTATGCAAATATGGAAAGAACTGAAGTGAACTATACTTCTTTCTCTCATACCAAAAATTATTTTTCAAAAAAAAAAGCTAAAACAAAAGATTAATGCTTCGAATTTCACTAACTTCTGATGAGGATTATTGCCAATTACTACTGTAATTATTAATAGGTTTTAACATTTAATACGACGACTTATAAATAACTTCAATTTTCGCTAATTATTTGATCACAATTATATTTCAGTTCATATTTTTTTTAGTTATTTACATATCTTACACTGGGGATTACTGTTACTTTAACTCGAACTGACAGTTGAAATAATAGCAATGCTCAATTTCAGAGAGTTAAACTATCTGAAGTTGAGCATTACTGTTATTTCAATTCTCAGTTGGCTTTGTAAATTTATATAGTTAAAGAAAAGAGCTTTTTTGGTTCTAAGTACATCTCGTTTGTTTTTGCATGAAGTCTGAACAACACATAGTATACAAATGGAAACATAAAGTGACGATATATACAAGGTGATGACTGTCAGAAGCCAAACTTATGAATTTATGTCCAAAGACATAAGTTTGTCATAGCTAGTTCTAGATTTCACCAAGAGCATCGTGGAGAAAAACGAAGATAGTGTACTTTCAACACAACTAAACCACTCAAGGGCTAGTTTATAGCTACGCAAGTTATACAAATGAAAGTCCAGAATATCTGTATAACAAAGAGATGGTAGTCTGAAAACAAACTTGTGACTTTGTGGCGAAAGACGTATTGTTAACCATGGCTGATTTCTAAATTTCACACAGAAAAAAAACATGTAGAGAAAAATGAAACATTTGCACTTTTAGTTCAATTCGACTTCAAAATCTTATTGATACGAAAGCTGGAAGGTTCGAACTTAATTTGAGCTTCCATCACCTGACTGGCTCAAAATGATACCAATTCTCACTGACACCTCATGGTGTAAGTTTGATAAAACTGTAACTACTTCACGTCCATCGTCGAAGATTATTAAGTGCAATGGAGAAACAAAAGAGGTATAGGTTGGGAAGGTAGACAAATATTATGCTCGTTCCATTTCACCGCACCATATAAGGCTTGCATCGTTTTAATAAAAAGTTTTCTTATATTTTTTGGCAAATGTAGATGTATGTTTTAATTTAAATTCGAATTCCTTGAATAGAACTGTCTAATAATGATGTTTGAGTTTTTAAGCAAAGTTTAGATTATTTTTCTTTAATGTAAACAAAAACATTGCATAATGTAGCTAGAACGAGAAAGTATTTATATAAGTTATACATTTATATTTTGCTTTTTCGCTAAATTTTACTTCCGATTTCAAATTTTATTTTTTATTACTCACTTTCGTATTGTTTTTACTTGATATGAATATAAATAAGTCCTGCAATCTTGCATATTTTTTTTCCTTATATTTCATAATTACTAATGATTTGACGAGATTTGACCTTATTTTGAATAATTATTGTAGTTATATAGAGTGTTCTTAGGGATTTAATGGAATAATTTAACAAATAGGAAAAGGTAAAATATACATGTTGGAACTAAATAATTCTCAAAGTTTCATATAATACTGAGTCTAAAGTCGTCGGACTCAAAATTTAATCCACGTACAAGCTACTATGGAAGTTGTGATAGTCTTTTATAGAAACTACATTGGTTTTTCTCCTTTCAACTTTGTCCAAGAAAGTCATTAAATATTATACTAGAAAATGATCATCACTTCAGCTCTTTAAAACTTGTCTAAACAATTTCGAGAAATGAGCTGTGAGTTCATCGAAAGTGAGTTCAAATAAAATCTCGTACAAAGCGGTGGTTAAAAATAAGAAGAAACAAGCAACAGGATAAATATTATTGCTAAAGAAAGGAAGCAATTCAAATGGTAAAAAAAATTGTATTTTCATCGTTCATATATTTATCAAATATCCTTTTAGCATAATTACTTTTTTTTCGCAATTTATATTAACTTCATGTAACTCTTGATTTTGTAAGATTGTTCTTTTGCTGAAGTGACTGGACCCCAAAAGGTTAATAGGACTAAGACCTCATGACGTTATCTGCAGACAATGCGATTAACTTCAATTTATGGCATTACTTAAAAAGAGGAAGAACATAAAAATACTATAATAAGGCTTTAGATAAGCATACAAGCCAGGGAGAATACACAATATTTATGATTTCTGAAAGCATACCCATTCTCTTAAAGCAGATAATCATCAAATTTACACTTAATGTCGGAATTCAAAAAAATTACAATGAAGACCTTGTGGCAGCCCTTCTTGAATTGCTAGCCACCTTCTCACCATACCATGAAGCGGCACGATCCACTTGCAGCTTCTTACCTTGCCATGAGGTTGTGCATCAGAACAACTCATTTCAACGAGTGAAGTTATACAAATTGCGAGTATTCTGCGTATGCACCTGGGGTATTGGTATTTATATCCGCTATACTATTAGAACACAGCAGCAGAGGAATAGGAGTTTTTGTCTTGCCGATCCAAATGCTGTCTTCCTCCAAATATCCACCGACCTAACGAGTTCATCCTAGATTAGTAGGAGATATCTCTCACCAGAAGATTCATCGTTCTCGCTTTATAACTAACATGAGTTCTCCAAGGAGTTTTCTAGATACTCGAATCTTGTTTGATTGTATGTCCTTGTGGATACCCGACAAATGTTCATCATTATGTTCAGTTAACCTTGTGATACAACCTATATCCCCCTTCATTGTCCATTAGCAATTATTTTTGTTGATATTTAAACTAAATTCATATCTGATTTTTATTCTATTAGAAAGGGTGATATTCTCATTTCACAGTGATATATTAAAAAAGAAATAAATGATGTTTTAAATATTAAAATGTCCGGGATCATTTACAACCTACTGATATGAATCAGATGAAACGTCGTATATGCTCACGAATCAAATTATCCCTTCAACTTATATACAAGTTTACTAAAACGAATTTATACGAGATAAGTTTCGAAATTTATTTACATACATCCTGACTCCTTAAATAGAGTTATTTTTTTTATGATAAGCTTAAAATATTCAGAAATTCAGAGGAAAAACATTGAATTCCCTCACGTTTCTTTCGTAACAAAGTTCTTAGTATGAGGCATAAGTTACACTATTTATCATTTTCGTATTTCCCTGCATATATTAGTTTCTCTACTTTTAAATAAAAAACGATATAAAATAATTTATCATTTTTTTAAAAAGTTCCTTTAAAAGTTATGTGGAAGTTAAATAGAATGTTTCAAAAAAAGCTCATAGATCACTAAAGCTAAAATGTATATTTCATTCGAGTCATTTTTAAGGGGAAAAAATTATCCCGTTAAACGTTTTTCAATGTTACAATGGCACTATCGTTCTAAATTCCTCAAAGCCATTTTCATTTTCTTTGTTCCTTTTTTAAAAAAAAATGAAAGGGAAGATGAAGAATATTGAACGGAAGATGCGATGAACACATTCGACAATTCTCATAAATATTAAAGTTTCGAAAAAGGAAAAAAATATTTTTTTGTTACTTTTTTACATATAAAAAGAAGCTTGAAAAAATGTTCTTTGAATATTTGAGCTACTTTTCACGACAAATAAGACTTTCTTTCAAGTTTGACTATCCGTTAGTGCCTACTTATCTCGGAGCGAAAGGCTCATTTTATAACCAAACTTCGTAAGATTTCTTTAGCTCCCTTCACTTTAAACATTTTTTTTTAAAATATCGAAGAAGTTTTATGGTAGATCTGCAATAAAATATGTATTTTGTATTCATTAAGAAACCGGGTAACTTGTCTTCTTTTTTAACTGTTCTATAAGAAAGTTTTTTTTTTCTCAGAAAGTTCGGTATTCCTTAGAGCTTAATGAAATTATAGTTGTATCGCTATTTTTTTTTTTAAAAAAAAACGATGTATCCAAAAAAATTATTTTCACGCTCTTTCTACAGATAAAACAAATTGAATTTGTAAAGAGGTCGTACTTCTATCACATTTCAACAGGAAATATTGAAATTAAACTGCAAAGGACTATAAAATAATAAACAAAAAAATATCTACCTTAAAACAAAACTCGTATGTATTTGGTTTTACACTATGTGTGTGTGTTTGCCACAATTATATTTTCAATTATATTGAGCTAGCTTGAAAATTTTTGTTTCAGGAAATCTCACTAAGTTTTAAAATCTATGTTAAAAATCCTCGAACCATTAATTATTCTAGTTGCTTTGTATACCTACATTGTGAATTTCGTTAAATGAATACGTTCTATACTGTTAACTAGAAGCCATGCATCTCAAACAACTATTAGTATACTTAGAATGTAATCGTAAGTCAAACATCATTTTAAACTGGAATTAAAATTTATGTGTATAAATTTCAATAACTTAGATCAAAATTCGGTGTTACTTATTTAATGATGTAGGGAAACATAAACATGTTCAGATTCATTTTTTTTTTTTTTTAGATAAAAAGTGAATCATGAAATCCAGGAAATTCTTGAAGTATCATTAATGCAACGATTAATTTTTAATATTTTTTTACATATATTGAGGGGGAGATATTGTAAACTGCGAAAGCAATTTCTTGAAATTTTTTCTGAATATTCTTTGACATCTGGAGCGAAACAAAGGTTACATTTGTAATCGTGAAATTTTAAGCAGTTTATTTTAAATTCTATTAAACATTATCTTCATAAGAAAAGATTTTAATAATGGATTCCGTTAATATTTTCTTTCATAAATATAACGTTACTAATTTAATATACAGAACAAAAGATTCACAATATTAATTTTCAACTTAATTCCTCAGAAGCTAACGTTTTGATCAAATTTTATCCACTATGTCATTCGAAAAGTTGTTTTAATTATTTCTTTTCCATGCATAGAAATGTCAACATTAGCTGTTAGGTTTAACTTCAACTTTAGGTCCCTACAGCTTAAAAATGCTACTCTAACATTCCTATGTCTTTTTTTTTTCCTTCCATATGCCACTAAAAATCCACAGTGTAGCGGGAATGATGCACGTTAAATTTGTCGAGGTCCTAAGTCCTCTCGTTGCGTGAGAGATGTCCGCTATTTAATTTATTGATATAAGACAAATCAAAGAGAAGCTCTAACTCCATTGTATTTATTCCATATTAACTGAGAAAGAGAGAGCATATCACATCCATAGGACTGGAGATACAACTCCGCCGTTTGGTGTACAACACCAGAACGCAGAAGAGAAGGAATTTTTCCTTACTTTGAGTTTTATAAAAGGGATTTTTCTTTTTAGACGAAAAAAATCATGTGGTATAGGTGTAGGGATTCTTAGGGATTTTAGCTGCAGACAGAAAGTCTAGTAGGAATTTTCCTTACAGGTCTGAATCCGGGAGAAAAGCAGACATTGCAGGTTTTAAGAGCGCGTGATTACATAAATTAAAGTTAAAAAGGAATGGTATCATGAAATAAGAATGAATGCTTTAATTTTAAGCGATATATATATATATATGGGGTTGGGGTGAATACTTATTTTAAATCTTATTAGGTAAGTTGTATGGATGAAAAATAAATAGCCCTTATGAATAGTGCAACAAAACAAGCTACATTATCAAACAGTTATAAGTAATAAATTTCGATCGCCAAGACCTCTTCCAATTTGGATTAAATGTTTATTCCACATCATTTCCTCATAAAAATTACTAATTTCTGTAATAAAATCTGAAGATACTTCCCTTTTCTAGAACTAGAAAATTTCTGAAATATAAAAATGCACTGCTTCTATTCCAGATTAATTGTAAGACTTTATTTGAAAACCATTGCTGCATTTTCGATGCTCCTCTTCTAAATCTGAAAAAAAAGTTTAATATACGAAAACCAATAAAAAAAAGTCTGTGAAATTGATGTTTAAGAAGAATATGTTTTTAAAAATTTGAAAAAGAGACAAATTATTAGAAAACGACTTTATCAATACATTTATAACAAAATATATTTAGTAAGAGGATTTGAATTGCTTGGAATAAATAACCACGGGAGAATGCCAAATTAAAAATGTGTCAGCAAAAAATAAGGAAAAAAAAGCCAATTTTTTCAAAAGAAAATGCAAAATGTAAACGGTAAAAAAAAGTGAAACTTTTTCTCGAGAACAAGATTGTTGCTGATATCTTACGTTAAAACCGATATGAATCAATACAGTAAGTGCTTTTTTATCAGGCATTGGATGGTTCTACGCAATCTCTAAAACCGAACCAATCGAACCGTTCGTCTTCGGATTTTTTTCATGTGGTTTCGGGAGTTTGTTGGTCTTGACCACCAGTTCACGAAAATCGTTTTCACCCAGTGTAATTGTCACTTTTTATTTCAGTACAACGTTTTTGCATTCTAGTGGGTTACACATAACATTCACGCAATATTACAACTGTATACATACAGTACATGTTAGTAAAATGTCCTAGAAGTCCAGCAGGTGTTCTACAAGTGCCAATAAAACAAATAAGCGTAAGCATGTGGCTAAAGTAGCTCGTCACGACTTGATTTGACTATCTTTGTACAGTATTAATTTTTCTTTTGTGCTATGGTTCTTATTTATCGGAACAAAATTATTCAATTAAATTAATGTTCAATGTTCGAATTTAAATTTGTAGATGTTAGAATGAGATGAAATATTTTGTCGGATATTTATACCGTCTACACAGGTTCATAATCGGTGTAAACACTTTAAAACACACTTTTTAATCGTTTTAATTTTTATCTAGAAGGATTTATCTTTGATATCCCTATTGAAACTATATTGACACTTGATAATCCGGGAAATCACTAAGCCGACACGACTATGGTCTTTAACAAACCGTATTAAAGGGCGCTTACGGTAGTTTTTTTATTAATTAAAATACGACTCTTTTATTTAATAAAATAAACCATTTTACGAACCTTCATTTCTGTGGACAATTAATTACTTAATTTCATATTATGGAAATATTAAGTATTTCTAGATTAAACAAAATTAAAAAATAATATTTGAACATAAAATTAAAATTCATTAGAAAAGAATATATGATAAAAAGTTTCTTTCTTCTCTTTCAGTTTCTACTAATTATTGTGGCAGCGGTAGTCAAGTGGTTTTGGGCACGAGCTCGCGTATAGCGCAGTGTTTCGCCAAGTCGGGGGTTCGAGTCCTGCTGCTATTAATGACTCGTCATGTAACGGAGGCTGATGTACGTTAAATCTGTCAAGGCTCCAAGTTCTCCCACTGGCGTCGTGTGGAAGTTTGGAGAGAGAAGTGCCCGTTCAAGTGTCGTCCTAATCACTTGACCGAGTCTAAAAATTACGAGGTCCGTCGCCAATAGCTTTGGTGTTTCATCCCAGGCCAAAGTTAATAAATCATCAATTAATCAGTTTCTACTATGAGTTTCAAGTTTATCATATCTTGTTCAAACTAACACAATGTAATAAATTCGAATTCGAAACGAAATAAATTCAGACGAAATAAAAAATTTAATAATAATTCGAAATTCTGGTTTTTTTTTTTTTTTTTTTTTTTTTTTTTTCCCTCCCTTATTTATACAAATACGAATTGTGCCTAGCAGAATAAACAAGAGTAGATGATCACATGTAAATAAAATTAATCCTTATGGATGTATTCATTAGCAAAATTCGGCACTTTCCTTTGATTTGCACTGGATATGAATGGTTTCCTTCGAAGCACTCAGCCTCGAAATCCTGTACGTCGGAGAATTCTTCAAACTGTTTCCGTATTAGCATTTTTATTAGTTGTCGTAGCAACATATTCCATTAGTTGTGGAGAGGATAATTTCGGATTTAACCTCACTTTTCCCTCTCTTTCTCTCTCATAAATATTCGAGCATCATTTTCATTCAAAATCCTTCGCTATTTACAACGAGGTTTGTTAAAAATATATCCAGTGCTTTCACAATTCCTTATGATAGTTTGAACAGTGAAACGACTTTTCCCAACAATTTTTGCAACTTCAGTGTACGATATATTATTTTTTCAATAATCGAACATCAAATTCCGAACACTTACCTAAATTTTCTTCCTTGAAGTCATTTTAACTGGAATAGTAACAACACAAATTGTTTAACGCATTCTCGAAACTCATTTTTTAATAACAACACGCAATGTTGTTTCAATTCTGCTTAAATAAGAGTGGAATCGTACGACATTTTACACAATCACCTCCTGTATACAGATTTTAGTGGCTTGAATTTCACAACTTTTTGCATATTTTGGAGGGGTAACTTGATTTTTATCACTTACTTCATAAAATGTTGTTAAATTTATGAAGAACGCAAAGTTAGCGTAAATTCAATTTTAAAAAAATACATTTATAATTTCTTAAACATCATTATTTTAATAGATGTATATTGACTTTTGTCACAGACCGTATTATTGTATAAAGTAAATACACCTGGATTGGGATATAAACACATCAATCAATAACTCCCGAGACTAACATTGAAAACAACATTTTTTTTGCAAAATTTTTTTTTATTCATCAACATAACACCTTTTGTTAATCACCTTTTAGGGTGATACAATCGTTCCAACGCTTTTCCAAATCTTTTTTTTTTGTTGTTGTTTTTTGTTTTTTGTTTTTGTTTTTGTTGCGAGTAAATAGCGATAAACAGCTTTCTGAATCATCGACTCGTTGCTGTTTTTGTTCCATCGAAAGCAATCGCGGCACCCACTTGGAAAAAACCTTTTTCACTTCACTTCAAAAAACCTTTTTCAGTAAATACACTTCCATATGATATCTGTGTCATCTCAGCAATCTCACGGAGCTTCACTTTACGATCTTTCATTATAATTTTTGTCACTTCACTCACATTTTCCGGTGTAACGGCTTCCACAGGTCTACCCGAGCGTTCCGCGTCATTTGTGTCGGTACGACCACGTTTAAACTCGGCAAACCACCGACAAATCGTTGCTTTTGATGGACAAGAGTTCGGGTAACATTTTTCAATCTATTGTTTCGCTTGCACGGTGTTTTTACCCATTAAAAAACAATGTTTTATCAGAACACGAAACTCGGTTTTTTCCATTTTTTAAACAAACTACAAAACGACTTTACTCCAACCTCGATAACTCAGCTGTTTCTGGTCCGATCGACTTAAAATTTTGACACGTTTCAAGCAAAGGTTAGTACTCTAGAAAGACCTGGTTACTGGTTTACTACGAGTGCCATCTCTGGGTTAGTCTCGGGAGTTATTGATTGATGTGTTAATTCCTTTATTTAATTAAAATATGAATTTAATTATGTGTGATAATTCATTTCTTCCCGTCTTTCATTGCTGTTTCTTTCTTTTCATGTTCTTCAGCTAGTAAAATTATTTTGGTTAAACATGTAAATCCAATTCTGTTGTATTTCATTCATTAACTTTTTGTATTTAGTGTCTTGGAAAAAATGATTTTTTTTATCTTATAACGGAAATGAAATTAAATAACAGGTCAATTGAAAAGTTCCCGGCCGACCATAGTAAAACACATTTTTTTGGCAAAATTAGTTTTTTTATTCAACATAATTCCCTTCAAGGGTGATACACTGATTATAGCGACCCTCCAACTTTTCGATACCATTTTTGTAGTACGATTTGTCCTTTGCTTCAAAATAGGCCTCAGTTTCGGCGATCACCTCTTCATTCGACGAAAATTTCTTCCCAGCGAGCATTCTTTTGAGATCTGAGAACAGGAAATAGTCGCTGGGGGCCATATCTGGAGAATACGGGGGATAAGGAAGCAATTCGAAGCCCAATTCATGGATTTTTGCCATTGTTTTCACTGACTTGTGACTCGGTGCATTGTCTTGGTGAAGCAGCACTTTCTTTTTCTTCAAATGCGGCCGTTTTTCGGTGATTTCGTCCTTCAAATGGTCCAATAACCCTATGTAATAGTCGCTGTTGATGGTCCTTCCTTTTTCAAGGTAGTCAATGAAAATTATTCCATGCACATCCCAAAATACAGAAGCCATAACCTTGCCAGCCGACTGTTGCGTTTTACCACGCTTTGGAGCGGGTTCATCGTGTGCAGTCCATTCGGATGACTGTCGATTGGACTTCGGAGTGAAATGATGGAGCCATGTTTCATCCATTGTCACATATCGACGCAAAAACTCGGGTTTATTACGCTTGATCCTCTTCAAGCACTGCTCCGAATCATCAACTCGTCGTTGTTTTTGGTCAAAAGTGAGCTCGCGTGGCACCCACTTTGCACAGATCTTTCTCATACTCAAATATTCGTGAATGATATGATGTACACGTTCAGTTGATATCTTTAGAGTGTCTGATATTTCATTCAATTTCAATTGACGGTCATTCAAAATCATTTTGTGGATTTTTTTTTAATGTTTTCGTCGTTTAACAACCTTTTTTGGGCGTCCACTGCGCTCACCGTCTTCGGTGCTCATTTCACCACGTCTAAACTTAGCATACCAATCCTTGATGGTTGATTTTCCTGGGGCAGTGTCTTGAAACTCGGCATCAAGCCAAGTTTTTGCTTCAACAGTATTTTTTCCCTTCAAAAAGCAATATTTTATCAACACGCGAAATTCCTTTTTATCCATTTTTTTCACAATAACAAAAGCTGCTTCACTAAAAATGCTATAATTCACAAACTAATGATCCGACAGCTGTCAAATTTATACACGCATCTTTTGAGGGTTAGGGCTAACTAAAAAACATATGGATTTAATTTTAGTAGCGCCATCTATGTGTCAGGCCGGGGACTTTTCAATTGACCTGTTATAATTAAAATATTAAAGCATAACGATAAAAATGAGCTGTAATATTATTATTAGCCTTTTTCCCTATCTTTTGTACCATACTTCAAACTTTGCAATCGATTCAATAGATATTGTATGAATTTCATATGAATATTTTAAAATCAAAAGGATAGTGTGTTAATAATTCATTATAATTGGCAAATTATTTATTACGAGTCAAATTTTTAAATCATTTAAATACGAAATATAATCAACATATTCAGTAGTTTTCTTACATAAAGCAAGATCTTTTCATGCTTCCCTACACTGTAATATATCATTATTTGAATGTTCGATAAAAGCTGAATTTAAATGTAATTTCTCTCTATAGAAGCTATTGTAAATTTTTCTATTAAATTTCTAAGTGTTCATGCATATGGTTGACATTATTTCTCTCTCTCTCTCCCTCTCTCTCTCTCTCTGATACTCTTATTTTAATTTAGTATGCTTTACTTTTATATGTCTATTAATATTTGAAATTACATTGAAGTGTATATACTCAGTTCTTTAAACACAGTTTTAGCTTCCTCATTTTGAAATATTTCATACACCATTTTTATTCCTTAAAAAATTCTTATCAATAAGATATCACATATATGAGAGGGCATTTCTGGTTATTGATATGTATTTATGACCAGTTATATATAAGAGGGTGGTTCAAAAAGTACTTGTGTTTGAAGACAGAGGGCATCACTAAGGTAAATTGATGTTACCATTGATTGCGGCCATCTCTCAAACAGAACCGTAACAAATTTGACATTGATTCAAAGTTTGCTTTATTTGATAGTCATTTGCTGTCAAATAAGAATTTTATTACAGCCGCGTCGAGTTATCGCGGTCGGTGAGACCTAGATTCATTATTATGCAGCAAAAATCAAGCAAAAATCAAAACGTTGGGTTGTTTCTGATGAATCTGTTCCAAAGAAGGCGAAGATGGTTTCATCGGACCGAAAAGTTAACAAAGAACTTTTCAGGTGCGAAAGGCGTCATGTTCACGAATACGAGTGACTGAGACTCAGACAGCTGTCTTGTGAGTCATGTTGTTTACTAATAACAAACCATTTTCGATGCTACGAGTACCATCTCTTGGAATTTTTAAGAATTTATTAAACAACCCTCGTACTATATATTCAACAGATCACTATTACAGAATAAATAAAACTTCCAGAAATTAACCTTATTTAATAGTTTTAAGAAAAACAATGTGCATTTCCTTTGCCTTTATACCTCATATCTGTCACCAAAAACTAAAATAAATAACAGTAACTATTACGGTAATGGATTTTTTCTTACCCTATGAAAAAAAAAAATGACTTAGTCTCAGAAAGCTTTTTCCTTATCTTCAAATACGGCAGCAAAACAAACGCTTAGTTATTCCATTTATTAAACATTCTTTCGCGTATACCTGAAATACAGTTTTAATACTTCCACCTTTCTTCCCGGGCTACGAAAAAACGTTATTTTCTTCACAAACATTTTCCCCCTCTCTTTTCCTTTCTTCTTTTTTTTTTTTTTTTTTTTGAAAAAAATAATAAAAGAATCCTTTTTTTCCCGTTCGTTAAACCACGCGAAGGATCCCGTCTCCAGACAGTAGAGAAAGGGAGTCTTTTCTTAAGAAACCGTTGTCATGGTGACGGAGATGTCCCGTGATTCTTTGCGAATGCGCGTGTTTCAATAAAGAGATTGATGGGAAACTCACAGTAGCGAGTACAATGTGATTTTTCTACCTGAGTGATAAGTACTTCAAAATTCAGAGGTGGTATTAAAATCATTTAAGGAAAAAGACTGAAAGGTGAGAAAAGAACAAAGAGAGGAAAGAATATATGGAATCGTGCAGGAAGTAAAAGAGGGGAGAGGAATAAAAGGTGAAAGTATCAGAAAAGTTTAATGTAAAGAATTTAATTTTTTAAACAAAAAAATATTTCCATATTTTTTAAATCAGAAAAACATTACTCTTCATTTTCTTATCTAGAGCTTTTCCTAAATAACAGATAGCTTAATAGATTTAAAAATGAATCTGACTTTTTTTTAAAAAAAATTATCATTGCTATAGAACAGAAATGTATAGTATATTTTGCACCATAGACTTCTTCGGTGGTAAATTAAAGGCCCCAGACTCCATCTCAAATAAGCCCCTTCTACCCTGCACAATTTCCCTTTGACATATATATAATTCGTATACATATACCATAAATGAAACATTATGAAAAATTCCAGTTTATTATATAGAAAATCACAGCTAACATGATAGTATAATAAATTTAGTACAATTTCAAGTGTATTTCTTTTTAAAATGTTAAATAATATCTTACATGCTTCATATAAAAGGGATTTCGAATATAATTTTATTTTTAAAAGTCATTTCAAAGGATTAATGTGTCTGGTGTAATCGTCGCCGCAAAAAATAGCGATTTTTTGAAGGTGAAAATTGAAATTTCTTTATCGTGAATTAAAGTATTAAACTGTTCTATGGTATTAAATGAAAATTGTGAAAAAATAAGCTTACATAAGAGTATAATAACTTTAATGCAGTTACAAGTGTGTTTCTTTTTAGAGCGTTACATTTTAATATATTTCACTTTCAAATATAATTTTACCTTTAAAGGAAACATCAAATGATAATTGTGATGTAAATGTCAAATGATATTATCATTATCATGCATACGATTATGACTGTCAAAAGTGAAGATTGCAATTGTGTCTAGTGTAAATTATAAAACATTAAGCTGTACTGTGATATTCTAAATAAGAGATGCAGCTAATACCGCCAATCCCGTTAACACGTGGTATTCGGGATCCATAATTATTATACCGGCTTAAAGGAACCACGAATTACAGTATCAATACAAATTGTGAGTGAGCGTTGTGATTAAGTTCCAACATAGCAGTGAATTTTCTGCGTAAAGAATATTAGCATTAAATTACAAAGTAATTGGTTATTTTGAGGAAATAGATGCGAAACATTGGATTATTTTCGATTTTTTTTTTTCCTTACTAACCTCAGGTAGATTTTGGTATTTTGAATTGCACGCAATTACAAATCCTTGCCAACCAAATGAAACGTGATTAAGTAAATTAGATTAAGATAAGAAGTGTAGTGAATTGAATAAGAGAGAGTGAAAAATAAGCAAAATAGAATTAAAAGGAAAGAGAAGGGAGATAGAGGATAACGACAAGTCGATAAATGTTGTAGATTGGAGTGAATCATCGTAATTAATCATTAATAAAAGTAGTTGGAAGTGACTCCTGGTCAGAATAATAGGAGTCCAATCTGCTATAACCGAGAGTGGTTTGAATCGGAATTAGTGATTTGGTGACTAAGATTGTTATTTAAATACAAACTAGGATTAACTAAGTTAAGAGGGATTTTGAAAAAGTACGATCTTGCATAACCTTTAATAGATCATAAATGTGTATTTTCTTTATTTTACGTTTCTTCAATTGAAGTATTGAGCATATTAACTATTTAATTAGACTTTACGATGGCTAAGGAGTTAAATAATGAAAGACGGCTCTCACAAATGTATGGCTATATATGGTATTCTTACAATATGGTCCCTATAACAAAAAATATTTCATAAAAGAACACTCAAAAAATTTAAAGGAAATTGTGCTTACTGTTTGATGGGTGTTTGTTTTTTACTGGCATTTTGTTTCTATTCTCTTTTGTTTCTTTCGTTTCTTGCAAGGCATATCTTATTTTCTGTGCCTTAATACGAAATATTTGTTACTCAAAATAACTTAGTAACTGCTCTGTAGCTTAGAAGGTCTTAGAATATGTAATTGGAGTCTGATTTGGTACATCTTCCACTTCTTCATTTTTCGACACCCTTAACGATAACTTCCTCTTGTCTGTATTGCTTGTCTGTACTGCTAACTGATCATCATCAATTGTTGACCATGCTTCAATAAAATCATGTAATGTCTTTTCAAGAAATAGTGATTCATGTATATAAAATAGAAAATAATGTATTAATGTCTGTTCTGAACATTAAGTTATGACGTCATCTGATTAAAAGATTAAAATGAATTTCACGAAAAGAAAAATAAGAATAATAACGCTACAATGGTGAAGAGCGACATCACAAACAACTTTTTTTTTACCCTGGGTTCCATAGTAAAACCGAGTTTTAAGCAGACTCGAGTGTAAGCGAATCCCGTGTTAACAAGGAATTTCATAAATCTCGAAACAAAAGAGAAATTTAATTAGTTGCTAAAAGTAAACGTAATGAGTCTTTCCCCTTCTTTTATCCGAACATATGAACCCTAAGACATATTTCCTCTGATCTCTTGAGAGTCCATGGACTTCTGTTTAATAATGCCTCAATGAACGAATCATAGGCGCTGAATTTGAAACTTAAATGAAACATGAGTGGGACTGCTGCTGAACTGAAACTCCCTTCGTGAACCGCCATAGGCGTTTGAGGTTCTCTTAAAGTCAATGAGCGCCCAGCCTCCTATTTTTCTTTTTAATGGCCTGTGGGGAATTGAGTCTTGAACATACAATCTTCATCAGTAATCATCCCTAATTGTGTTGATAGAGTACTGGATATGACTTCCCATACAAGATATTCGGGAGTCATAATTAACATCAACACATACCTCCAGACGCAAGACTTTCTATGTTAATCCTTAAATCACCTTGAGGCTTAGGTAGTGAGTTTAGTTTTACTGGTACGAAGGCTATATTTAATCAAGCCGGGTCCAACACTTGTTAATTATTTGCTACTAATTGTAACAAATTTGTATATGTAATCTAAACGAAAAATGAGGAAAGGAACGGATAAGCATTGGTTACACAAACAAAGAGAGATGAAAATGTTGGGAAATCGCAAGAGCATCCCGGGGTAGTAACACTTGTATTTACCAAAGGTAATTAAATCCAATCACAGAGAAAAAAATCACTCGAATACCTCGGAGTCGCACATCGCGTATTTGCCTAAAGCATGTAAGCACTTGGTGGACCAGCTGGTTTAGATAAGAGATATACTAATGGACATTCAGTTCTGTATGACAGTCAGTTAATAAAGCATTAAAGAATGCTCTAATTTAAAATATTTCGATTTAGAGTAAACCTTCACTTCTGGACTGTAGCTCTGAAAACTAGGGTCGTTCGGGATTAACGTATTTGACCAGGAAATCCTGTCATGTTCGATGTGCTCATATATGTATCAGTACTATTGATACCGTTTCTATAGTAACTGAAAAACTAACTGTACACTTCCGAAGATATTTTACCGGAATGAATCTGTGATGCGTGAAGCGGTTATGAAATAGAATTTTAGAATTACATACTATGAAATCTTTGAAACGGACCATCCAAGGAACAAAACTGAACCCAAGAATTATGTAAGACTTCGAACTACTTTAGTGATTTATACCCGCACTTTAATCTCATTTTTAATTTTAGAGAATGCGAAGAACGCATTCACAATAAAAACACTTTAAAATCTTAAATAGTTCTCAAAATTAATATATATTTACTATTTATCACTGCTTAAACTATCTTTTAGGGAAAAAACGAAAAAGACTATATAATGAACTGCCTATTACTTATAATGGATAAGTAGAAAAAGCTCTTTCAATTCTGGACGTTTAGGTCACAGAAAATTATTTTAATTATTCTCCAGATTCATGATTTTCTAGCCCATTTTGAGTTTAAGATGGGAACTTTGACAAGCTTAAAATGTTCAATCTTCTTTTTTCAAAACTTAAAATATTCTCAACAACCATGGGAATTGCTTTCAATCGCAACAAGTCCTTTCCAATGGGAAAAAAATTCAGACCCTGGTAAGTTACAGAATGTTTGGCTGCATAGGTTGTCCCAGCACCAGGTTGACAAATCTCTAGAAGGGGTAGGATACACCTATACGACTCGGAATTACATAGCAGTGTAGTGTTGGAAATACTTTCCAGTCAAAGCTGGTTGCGTTGCAAGTGCGAGGGCGTTCCGAGAGTTCGCTCATGGAAATTCAAAGCAATTGGCCGTTTATTTACGTCACACTCAGAATCATTGGGAGGGCTACTGGTGACAAACATCTTAAGTGACGAGGACGACAGCTGAGCTGGCATCCTCATCTCCAAACTTTCACATCATGCCAATGGTAGCCTCGACCGATTTAACATATATCAACCCAACTTCACGGTGGGTCTTTAATGGTATCAAGACCGAGCCCACGACTTGACAGAAACAATGCCAGCCTTGACCTCGTGAACATAGCAACTCGGTGACCACTTCCATAATTTTACACACAGACTCAGAGGCAATTGTATGGCTGATTGTTCAAACATGGAGAAAACATAAATACATCTGACATATGGGGCTACAGAGTGAAATGGCGAAGTCACACAACATTTGCATGAGGGATGAGGCTTACACCCAGTTTTAGTATCTTCGTAAGCCTGTCCCACCGATTATTTGAGGTTGTGTTGTTGAGAGACCATGTTGGACTACCCACTGCTTTGTCTGAAAGATTCTGCAAGAAAACGTAATGTATACGTATAGTTCAGCTTAATATGACGATAATTACAGTTACTTTTTTTAATGGACGTTAATAAACAACAATCATTTTTACATAAATGGTGGTTTTTTCCTTTTGTTATTTTCTGTCTTCACTCTCGTATTCATATGTCCTTTCCAATCTATTAATCCTGTGTGAAGCTCATTCCATTTAACGTGGTACTCGTATTATTCTACGCGTCGGCCTTCAGTCAAATTAGGACTCGAATTCATGAACTGAGCTACCATAACCATTTGGCTACTGCGTCCACCCATTTTTTTTTTTTTTTTTTTTTTTTGGGGGGGGGAGGAAAAGAAACTTTTATAAAGAAATAACTAAAAAAAATAATTCAATTAAGAAAAGCACACCTCTTACTTCCTTGGTGTAAAATGAGTTCAAATGGCCTTGAAAAGGCTAAATTATGATAAATTAATATTGTATGTCACAATTTCAATGTCGATAAATATCTTCAGTTTGATTGATTAATTATTCATGGCGCACTGAGACGCAACACGAGGGCTATTGACTAAGGACCTCGTAATTTTTAGTTTCGATCAAGTGACAAGGACGACACCGAAGCTGACACCTTCTTCTCTAAACTTCCACGCTATTCTAATTGAGGACTTTGAACCTCGACAAACTTTATGTGAACCAATCCCGCAACACGGCGGGCATTCAGTGATATCGCGACTTGAACCTACAACTCGAAGGCAGCAAGCCGGCTTCCAGATCGCGAGGATACCGCTGCTTTAAAATAGCGTCTAGAAGTGATTTGCATGCAGAGATCGGTCTTCCATGAGATAGACGCTGGTATATTTCAGGACTAAAATAATTGAAGCGTCTGTCTTTTTAAAAACTTTTTATGTATATTTTTTCTGTATGTAAAAATAATAAATTATAGTTATACTAATAAAAGAAAATGAGTCATCAATATTACTGGAAAAGTTGATAGTAAGGATTACTAAGATATCAGTTGCTTTACCAAGATATCAGTTGCATTACTAAGATATCAGTTGCTTTACCAAGATATCAGTTGCATTACTAAGATATCAGTTGCTTTACTAAGATAT
>BMAW01083370.1:804401-823934 GCA_019974015.1 Nephila pilipes
AAGATATCAGTTGCATTACTAAGATATCAGTTGCATTACTAAGATATCAGTTTTACGGAATTTCATAATTTCTATATAATATTTCTCATCAAGAAGAATTTCTATATAATATTTCTCAACAAGAAGAATTTCAATATTCAGTTTTTGTAATATTTCTTGTGTCTAGGTT
The DNA here is from genome assembly GCA_019974015.1 of Nephila pilipes. Lineage (NCBI taxonomy): Eukaryota > Metazoa > Arthropoda > Arachnida > Araneae > Nephilidae > Nephila > Nephila pilipes. The sequence continues at coordinate 804,571 of BMAW01083370.1, forward strand.
TTTCGGTAATTAACAAAAAAAATGACATTTTCATCTTATAAAATCTTTGGATGGAAATAGGTCCAATAAATAGTCGAATGGTTCAATTAAATAAAAATCATGCAAAGGGTTTTATTTTGAGTCAAAAAAATAAGAATCGGTGCTTTTTGAAGAAATAATTACAAATTTCATTCATCCATTAAGACTTTCAACCAATGTTTACAACAATAAGAACTTAAATTTTTGGTTTGTTTCAAAATACTTAAGTTAATATAAGATTGGTTCTAAAAAGTGATTATAAATCTTTATTTCTTATATTACAAAACTTTCCTGCAACAAATACTTCTGGAGAAAACTGGGCCACTAAATCTTGTGGCGCTATCTAGTGATGAAAAGGAAAACTAACAAAAAAGTAAGAAAAAACGTTCTGTGATAGTTTTTTTTATTCTGATTGAGAAGATTAAATAATAAATAAAAAAAATATTAGGGTGTTTTTTTTTTCCCTGTTAGATTCCTAATTTTTTTTTCTTCAACTTTATTTCATTTCTTCCTTTCAAACTAAACAAATCATTGGTAAACCAATTTTTGAAATTTTGTTTTACAAGCCTGTATTCGTTTTATTGATTAAACATAGTTGTCTATGTTGCACTTAATGATAGATAAATTTGACTTATTAATAATTTGATGTATATGCCTCTTCAATAATCACACAGGAAACTGGTAAAATCTGTGTTCCTACATGTAAGAAGAAAAAGTGTTATAACGATTGCGTGAAAACAAGATTGATTGCAGAGAAAATTTTATAATATTTTTAAAAACTGAAATAAGAAGCCTTTTAATCACCAAATTTTATTTTAAAATGTCGTGCTTTTCATTAAACTACCGCATATTTGCGCAAATAAGACGACCTTCAGATAAGGCGAGATATAAATTTTTGCCAAGATTTTATAATTTTAGCCTATATCTGACCTATAAGTTGACCCTTAAGCTATCAACGACCTATCTGTGGGAATTTACTACAGAAAACAATAAATTGCGCAGAAATTACCGCAAGATCTTGGCCATAAAGTCACGAGTTTTCATAAACTTGTTATCGGTATGAAGCAACAATACAACTTTCAATTACCTAACATTGGTAATATGGATAAAATACCGATTGGCTTAACAAACAATAGAACTGTGGAAACAAAAAGAGTTAAAACTGTTCCAGTCAAAAGTACTGGTCAGGAAAAGACTAGTTTTACAGTAGTATTAACATACATGGCAGATGGACCAAAGTTAGAAATCCATGGCCATTTTAAAGAGGAAAATGACTCCTAATATAAAATTCCCGCCAAACATTTCAGTACATTTCCATGAAAAGGGGTGCGTGAATGAGAATAATATAAAATTGTGGATGGAAAGTATGTAGCAGAGGTGACCCTGTATTCAGTAAAATCAATTCAGTTTGTTGTTGCGCTTCGATGTTCACGTAACTGCGAACACTAAAAATAATCACTTTGCACGAAACACTACTAAGATTGCTGTTATACCAGATGGCTTAACTTCAATGTAACAAACTAGACACCATCTTTAAATAAACCATTCCAAGATCATTTGTGTGACTAATGGAATAACTGAATCGTGAGTGGTGAAAAACCGTATTTGAAAGGAGAAGCTGCGCAGGCTGTGTCATTTGATGTGCTGCATGATTTCATGATCAAATCATGGTGAAAAGGGAAAGTCGAGACAGTGACCAAATCTTGTAAGAAGTGTGGGATTTGTGTGCTATAGATGAGACTGAGGATGATTTGTTATGGGGTGCTGATGACGAAGCGGAAATCGACTCGTTAGGTACTGAATGGGACCCATATGACGAATTTCTCAACAACGAAAGTAAGGATATAGTTAAGGAACTATTTGCTTTAAATGATGAATGCGAGGATTTTTCAAGGATTGAAACACATTGGTGAGGGATGGGATTTGTTTTATTTTATTCATGGAAATATCATTCCTTTTTTTTTTTTTTTTTTTTTTGTATCTGTCCTATACCATGACCCCTGACTTTTGGGACCTTTTTCTATGATTCAACTCTCGTCTTATCTGCGGAAATATACGGTAAGTAAATCTTACTCACGCTTACATATAAAAATAAGCAGATATGCTTAACACTCTTCCATTTACTAACAGAACATTATATTAAAAAGTATAATATGCTTTTCGAACTATTTGTTTTTATTTTTGAAATTAATGGAAAGAAAAATTCGAAAAAGTTTTTAATGAAATAAATGACTATTTAAGCGTTAACTTTATAGAAGATGCTACTTATTCCTGGAATATTATTTTGAAAATATACCAGCAAAAATGCAGGAATAATTCGAGATAAAAACCAACGTTTTTATATGGTGGCAAAAATTTTCAAAGAAAATTATCGAAATATTAGTTAAAACAGGTCGCAAATATCTAAATATTGTATTGTTAGGCAAGTAAAAAAGGTTCCTAAGTTTTCAGAGCTCTAGCTTGATGGGAAGTTGGTTAAATTAATGATAGAAAATTTGATGACACACTAATACACACACAGACAGACACACACCAAGTGAAGTACATAAAAAAGTTAAAACTAACTAAAATTAATTAATTCATCCGATAAATTAAATGGTTGGAATACAGTTTAGTCAAACCACTCTTGGAGACAGGAATTATTTGGCGGTATTTTGCCAAATGTGGCTACCCTGGTCCGCTTCGTGGACTTAACGTTCAGCCAAAAAAAAAAATGCCAAATTTGGCAATTAACGTTGTTGTTAACGTTAACGAAGTTGGTTAAATTAACGATCGAAAATTTGATGACACACACACCAAGTGAAATACAGAAAAACGTTTTAAAAATGACAAGGATCTTGTGAAAAATGAAAGGAAATAAAAAATAAGATAAAAACTTAATAAATAAGAAATGAAACATTTGTTAAAAATGTATTAATTAATAAAATAAATATAGTGAAATTAAAATAAGTCATTAAAAAACTAGTTTCACTACAGATGTTCTTTAAGGAAATTGAAATAATTATTTTAAGATCAAATGTAAATCGCAAGATAAATTAACAAAAAAATTTGGAAATATATAACACATCGATCAATAACTCCCGAGTCTAACATTGAAAACAACATTTTTTTTGCAAAATTTTAATTTTTTTTTTCTTTTTTTTCGCAAGAAATCTTTTTTGTTGCGAGTAAATAGCGATAAACAGCTTTCTGAATCATCGACTCGTTGCTGTTTTTGTTCCATCGAAAGCAATCGCGGCACCCACTTGGAAAAAACCTTTTTCACTTCACTTCAAAAAACCTTTTTCCTGGTCCGATCGACTTAAAATTTTGACACGTTTCAAGCAAAGGTTAGTACTCTAGAAAGACCTGGTTACTGGTTTACTACGAGCGCCATCTCTGGGTTAGTCTCGGGAGTTATTGATCTATGTGTTAAATTTCTCTTCCTTTCAGCTGATCATAGAAGTATATAAACCGACTAACTTATTTTTTTCGTTGTAATCTTCCAATCCCCCCCCCCTCCTCAAACAAATTTTCTTATTTTTTCCCTTACGCATTTCAAAACATCGAAACCCATCACTTTCTAGATTAGCAGTTTCATGAAAAATTACGTCTTAATCATTTATTGCTACTTCATCCCCTCTTCCAGAGAGAGTGGTCGTGGTAGCCTAGTGGTCATGGTCGCAGACTCACTGTCGGCAGTTTTCATCGAGTCGTGGGTTCAAGCTCTGATGCCACTAAAAACCTGCCGTGTAGTCGGGGCTGATGCACGTTAAATCTGTCAAGGTTCAAAGTCTTCCAGTCGGCATGGCGGGGAAGTTTGGAGAGGGAGATGCCAGCTCAGTGTCGTCCTCGTCCCTTGACTGAGGTTCAAAATTACGAGATTCGTCGCCAATGAGCGATATTAATACACAATCACTCACTCACATGTCCCCAAAGGGAATTTCTAAATGGACCCGTCGCTCACCAAATGGCGAAAATTGTGTTTCTTTCTGGATTCGGCACCAAGAGCGCGCGTGAAATGCTTATACTAAGAACATTTTATTAAGTGATTGTTGTCCATAGAAAATAAATATATTAATAGAAAAATCGACTTGAGTTGATACTTTGTGTATTTCGAAGTCCATCTCATTGCTTCTCACTTTACTTCGATAATCAAACTTCAAATAAGTTACGTTTAATAAGCATAGTATTTAATCAATAAAATTATTAAATTAAACCCACAAGAATCTGAAAACTACTCGTACATAAATCTTTAAATTATGAATTAAAGTGTAACATTGTGTGTGGCTGTGATTATCCATTCAACTATCAATTTTTTTTTATAAAATACTTATATAAGTTTTAAAAAATAATTATACGGGTAAATATCGTATAACACGAGAATTTGGTGTTTAAGAACTGCCGTATGATAGTAATCAAACAAATAACTATTTCAGAAATAGATGAAGTTAGGTTTCAAAAATTTAAAACAACAAAACGAGCTGTCATACTTAGATAATTAAAAAAAATACCTTTATTAAAAAAATTTTCGTCAAAAGTACTACATTTGAAAACAAATTAAACATTAATTAATTTTTTCTAAGTTATTTCGAAGAGTTGCTAATCGAAGGCGTTCTCTTTTTGCGAGATGTATTCATTCTCTGAACTCTTTTCCACATTATCTTGAATTCTTTCACAAACTCGCACTCTCATAACTTTGAACTCCTTTGAATTGAAGAAAAATGAAGATTCTTCAATTGAAAGGATTTCAAATTTGTTATCACTCATGCCATCGTCCCCGAATAATCTTGGCAGAAAGGTGGTTCAAAATGTACTCGTATTAGGAATGAGAAATGGGTATTAATAATTGGGCAACCCACAGTGGTATTTTCCCTTGATCATTTTTCGTCATTCTGGAAAATCCAGGACTATGACTCCATTCGATTCAAAAAAATTCGTCTCCATGACTTTTCCGACCTCCTTAATAACTAGCCCGATAGTTGCCTTTTCTGGGGGTAGATTCACTAGAATCATCCTACTGTTTCAATTATTTCTTAGTTTTATTTATCTATAGTGATAAATTTATACATCATTGGTGATGACACCTCGACGCATAGGGACGACAATTCGAAGCTGCACCCTTCAAATTTTTATTTGGCAGCAAATGGCTTTCAAATGAAGACTAACCCACGAATTAGTGTTGCATTCGTTTTAACGCCATTTAATAGATGGCAAAATGCAAGAACACCAACTTGCCTTAGCCTTGCCTGGCGACAGAAAAAAAAACACTTTCTTTTTGAACTATTATCTTGTGTTAATTAACCAAATGTCTTTTCTACAAAACATGCTTTATCAGTTTCTTTTTCAACGAGTATAACTCTTAAGTATCACCTGCAGTTATATTATCAAAACTTTTCCCTGTTCAATATTTTTTAGTTTCATTAGATAAGTTTCGACCAGTTTCTCAATCACATTATATTCGGTTGTGAAGAAAAATCTGATTCCTTTAATAATTACCGCAGTTCTCATTACAGCAAGGCGAAATTGATACCAATGGCAATTGCTTGATGGGATCTAAATTCTGATGCTAATGTATTAATGAACTTTGTTAACACAGTTAATTTTTTACGGTTTCTCAGGCACATTTCTAACGCGCTTTAACTAACCTCTGGAGCTACTTTACGACGATGTTTGATAAGAGAACCTCTCCTTGAGAAAGAATCGTGGCATATGTAAACTTGAATTACTATATGAAAAGTGTAGTAGATAGGATAGAGATAGATGTAGAGACTGTAGAGATTCGTAGGAAAACATTATATCGTTCCCATCAAATGTGAGGCGATATTCTGAGAGTGAATATCTGAATGGGATCTAATCATTGGAAGTCTATCGGAATCGTATCCAGTGAATTCAACCCTACTGTTTGGAGATATTAATATAAATAGAATTTTCCAATATAATATTTAGTTAAAGAAGCGATTAATTAAACGCTCCACATTATTGTCTTGTTTTCATATTGCTTATTCAAGGTAAATAATCTGATCAAAGATATTTGGCTGATTTTATTGCATCACTGTGTCTCTTAATAATAACGAAGACAAGGCTTTATAATGCCACCCAACTTCCCTCATCTCTGGAGTCGGAGCTGGATTTGGTATAGCAATTTTGCCTGTCAAAGTTTTTCGATAGTACTCGAAATATTATTGAATTCCTGAATTTCATAAAGGACAGCATCAAATTTTATAATATTCCACTGAATTTACAGTACTCATATTTGAGGAATCATTTTACTGGTAAAACCAGAGATTGGTATTCTGTGATCGGAGAATCCCTATGACAATAAACGACGATGACTTTATGCAAATGAAGCAAACATAAAAGACACAATGACAAGCAGAATTTTATACATCCGAACAACTTCAGAATCAATCCCCTACCGACCTTATCTATAGAATACTTTAAATCGTTTAGTTGTTAAATTGGATGGTGACTGGAGCTGGTAACGTTAAACACATTCTTCAACAAATGTTACGAAACATGTTGGATTTCTTAGAAATTAGAAATCCCACTACGAAAACTCAACTCCTTCGATTTGTATCTATATATGAAGATCAGAATTTGTTTAATAAGTTAGAAATCACCCCAGAAACAAATTAAAAGCCTAGGTATAGACCAAATAATGATATTCAGAAGAATTTTGAACGTGGTAAGTCTCCATATAAAAAGATTCACCACAACAACTCTTGTGAGCAGCCAGATATGACGTACCCTTATATAATTGAAGTAGACTTCATGACAGAGTCCAAACTCTCACTTGAATTTGAGACGAAAACTCTAATGATGACTAATTTTGGAGCTCAAACTTATTATGAGGGAAGCAATGAAGCCTGTAGAAATTGATTTTATCCAAATAAATTCAAACTTAAAACATCAAAATAAGCTATCTCAACTTTTTTAAAAGAATTTCATGGTCTGTTTTCTGATAAGCCAGGTTAACTCTCGTTTTGTGCAATGAAATCGCTAACAGTGGCTCAATAAAGTAGTCTGACACTACTTTATTGCATTTAATCGCCTAAAATAAATAGTTGAAAAATAAAGTATAATTTTTCTTATGAATATATTTTATTAAAATAAACTCTCAACTAATTTTTTTTTTTTTGAAAAAAATAAAATTTGATTTCAGTTGAAAAAAAGAAAAAGGTAAAAGAATTTTTTTAAAAAAAACCAGTCAAAAAAGAACTCGGACAGGTGGCGATATTGTCATTTTTATTGGCAATTCAAAGTGAAATTTCCCACCTTGGTATTATTTGTCAATTTAAAATTTTGAATTTCGTATTTCAAGCTAAATTTTTATTCATTGTTGTGAGTTAAATAAAATTAGAAGTTTCAAATGGGAATGCAAAGAGGACAAAAGCTAATAGAGGTAAGAAAAATCATTTTAAAGTATCCAAAGAAAGAAAATCGATTCGAAAAATCAGCAAAGTTGTAAATAGATTTCATGCTTTAGTTTTTGATACAATGAAACGGTTCAAAATTTCAAAATCAATTAAAAATAAGCATAAACCTGGAAGACCAAAAGTGTTTTCGGACGAAGAGGAACGATAGATTGTAAGACAATATGTTTTAAATCCTAAACTTAGTGTTCCTAAGCTAACCAATGAAGTATCACAATATCTTCATAAAACTTTTAATCCAGAAACAATTCAGATTTTACGAAGAACAATTTACATGGGACAGTGTCATGTAAAAAGCCATTCATAAATAAATGGAACAGATTGAAAAGAATGAAGCTCACAAAAACTTATAAAGACTTTTCATTTTGGAAAACGGTTTTATTTACTGTTGTAAGCAAATTTAGTTTATTTCGCTCTGATAGTCATTGTTATGTATGACGAAAACCATGTCAAAAACTTCTAGAGAAAAATTCAAGAGCTACTGTAAAGCATGGTGGCTCTATCATGGTTTGGGGTTGCATGTCTGCCAGTGGTCCAGGAAAACTTCACGTAATTAATGGCATAATGGCCGACACTACGTATTTAACCATGATGAAAGAATGTTTGCTACAAAGCGCCGAGCGATTGGGGATTAACGAGGTTTCAATTATTATCAAACAAATGATCCAAAACATACAGCAAATATTGTGCACTTATGTGTGGCTTTTGTATAAATACCCACATGTGTTAGAAACACCTTCACAATCACCTGACCTGAATGTGATTGAAAATTTATGGACATATTTGGAAAATAAATTTTAAGATACACACTATAAAGATACAAATGGACTTGAAAAATGTACTCCAATTTGAGTGGTCTAAAACTGATCCAAAATTTTTGTAAAACACTTATAGAGTCAATACCTGAAATACTGAAAACCGTAATAAAACAAAAGAACTGCCGATAAAATACTAATATTCTTATATTTATTATATTTTTTTCAACTCTAAGTGAACCGAGTTCTTTTTTGAATTTATTTTGTGCATATTTTTAGTGTTTATATATTTTCAATGTATGAAATTACTTTTGCAAATCTTTTTATCGTGCTAATTGTAGATAAAACTTATTGTGATTTTTCATGATATTTGGTTTTGTTATAGTATGTATTTTTAAGCACAAAATATAGGCTGACCTGTGAGATAACCAGTGTCCGTCTTCTTTATTGAGCCACTGTATATATATATACGATACTATCTCAATATTCAGGCTGATATCGGACCAGAGCACCACCGGATTATTAGAAAATCACTAATAGTAATACATTTAAACGGCAAAAGCTATGCATTATTGTATAAAACTTAATATAGCACATGTGAATAAAGTGTCAAACGAAATAACTAAATCTACTGTTTTGTATTGATAACCTACATTATTCCAATGAAATAAGACCTAGCGATCTTTCTCTATTTTCGACCTACCTCTATATCTTTACCTTTTTTTCCATTTTATCAAACGTCTAGACCACAATTACATCTTGTTTGGTGTAGCATAGCCTCATATTGATCTTGTGCCATTAAACATCCCTTTTTCTCACTTACCCCATTGAAACAGGAGGCACAAAATAAATTTCTATAATTTTTCAGCTTGTGTAAAAATACAATATTGTAGGCAGAGATGGAACGAGAAGTACCAGATTACATAGGAAGTATTGCTGTAATTAAATATCATACCCACATAAAAATAAAATACGATGGTAAGTAAAAAATTACTTGCACTTTTCATTCTACAACTTTGCAACGTCTTTAAACAAAGATAGGTGGTAAACGTATGCGCATGAGTTGAGTTGTCGCGTCTGTTGTAGCGTGTGCAGAATTTAATCACTATCGCGTTAGTTGTCATCTAATGAGAAGTGATCAGATGTTTGTTGTCAAAAGATGTAAAAAGTCTGAAATTCACCGGAGACTTTTGTCGAAATTCGGGAAAAGTGCTTTATCTCGTAAAAGCGAAACAGTGACCGTGAATGAAACGTGGGTTCTTCACAGCGAGCCCTAATCGAAATACCTGAGTATGGAATGAAAACACTCAGGATTCCATAGAACGAAAAAATTCAAAACTCCTCCATCGGCTGGGAGAAGGAGGATGTTACCCCTATTTTGATGCGAAAAAGTCCCTATACTGGACGACTTCTTGTGCAGGTGGACTACCGTAAATAGTGCGAGATACAGTGATTTTTTGGACAATAAGCTGAAACCAGCAGTTCGAAATAAAAGCCATGGCTTATCGTGGTAAGTTTTGTTGTCGTAAGACAACGCCCAACCACACGCGGTTTATAACACCATAGAGACAATCAACAGGTTAGACTTTGAGACCCTGAAACATCCTCCCTATAGCCCAGATCTCGCTCGCTCAAACTTTCATCTATTTGGACTGGTCAAGGAAGCTTTGAGAGGTTGTCGATTTGCCTCAAGCATGGACGTTTGGGATGAGTGCAAAAGTGACTCTGCGACGAATCGAAAACTTTTTACCAAGAAGGCATACAGAAGCTTGTGGTACGCTGGACCAAGTGCATTACTCAAGGTGGAGACTATATCGAAAACTAATGTATCTGTTGAAAACATATATTTGTTTAATAAAGTTATAGAACGAAAAGTGTAAGTAATTTTTTACTTACCCTAATAATAAGTACATAAAGTATGTAAATAAGAAAATATGTAAAGCATAAGAGCATATAATCTACAGATGATTATCAAATAACGCATTCATCTTTCCGTAATTTCAAATTAGTATCAAAAATCTTCCGGACCTGCATATACATAAGCTTAACAGACAGACATCCCCAAGAGTACCTGAACCTGCCCTAGCGAAAAGGCAAAGAGACTTTTGAAACGAGTTACAGAGCCAGTTGAGAAGCTTTCAGGTTTTTTGTCTGAGGGTGAAATTCAGTGAAAGTTCATTCCGCCAAGATCCCCTTCCTTTGGGGGATTGTGAGAAGCTGCTGAAAAATCCGTCAAACGCCTTTTTTTAAAGAGTCGTGAGTAGATCAAATTTAACACACTATGAGTTTTTGACTGTTTGCATCTGATTCGAAGGAATCTATAATTCCAGACCAATTTGTCTGTTATAGAGCAGTGAGAATGATTTAACATCCTAACACCAGTTCCTTTTTTTAATAAGCAGAACAATGAATTATATTATAGAACCTAATCTAATATATTTGAAGGGAGAGTGTCTTCAAAACATGGCAAAGTGTAACCAAGATGGTGCAGCTCATTTGGAATATTTGGAATAAGGAGCATCGAAGCTACTTAAATGAAATGCAACAGCTTAATAAGTAGCACAATATGCCTGCCTTTAAATGGACTTCAGACAGAATAATAAAAATATATAGTGGTAGAAATAATCAATTAGGGCTGTGTGTGTGAAAGTAAAAACCAAAAATGGCGAATTCAAACGAGCCATGTCACGAGCACGTGTGTTTTACCTATTCCAACTTGGAAATTATTTTTTTGTGTAATATATTATATTGCTTATTAAGGTTGTGCTTATAATATTGAATGTTTGTAACAAGTCAATATAGAGAAAATATTTACGTCGTTCCTCCTTCCGTTGCTCTCTGAATCAGCGACCTTTCTTTTACCATGTAATTCTCCTGTTCTTTAAAGTCAGTACAGTCCATGATGCTTCGTGTAATGTGTGTTATTTGAGCTAAGTCAGTGGTATATGTATCTCCTACCACAACCAATTTTTTTTTTATTTACCTAGTCAATTCCTTTCATTCATGACTATTTAGCTTGATTATTTACTTCATACTATTCTTATATAATTTCTTGATTTTTTTTCCTACTACAATGTATTAATTTTTATTGATGAGTGTCATCTATTAGTTTGTCTTTTATTAAAATAATTAAATTTTTAAAAGTTAAATTTGATTTAACTATTGATTTCAAACCTATTGTTCTGTTTTAATGCTTTGTAATTTCAAAAATGACATATTTCAGACAGTTTATAATACAAGTTTTCCACACATACACACAGAAAAGATACTCATACACATTTTTCTCCTCCTCTAACTTACTGTTTCACTGTAATTATTTGTAAATTATTTTCAGATTTAATTAAATTCAAATCGGTGGCTATGTCAAATATTGCATCAATATACAGGATATTCTCTAAAGTTCGTCCACCGCCTCATCTTAACTTTCAAACTAACTTTCAAAATGCTGCAGCTATAATCATAAAAGTGGTGTCTAGGTATAGCAAAGTGGTTATGAGATATTGGATTACACTGTTTTCAAAGTCACATTGTAAAAAACTGTGAAGTTAACGATTCTATCTTGAACCCGGTATGAGATAGGAGGGGAAGTATATTATTAAGATACAATCATCATCGATATAGTATGAAAAAACCACTTTTGGATATTAATGCTAAGAAAAGAACGCTTAAAACGGCATTTGTTTGTTCGCGGTTTCCTCACTGGGAAGTGTTGAAATGATCTTAGAAAAAGAAAAAGCAACTCGTTGTCACAAGATACCTTTAATTTCTATGTTCAAACTTCTCTACCTCAGCTGCATTGTGCACCTGCACCCTTGTCTGAACTTCACTCCCCTGCACACGTTTTAGTACAACGGGTGACGCTTTAGCACAAGCGTTCGTAAGTGTCGTTGAAGGTCCGGCAATGTTGAAGAAGGAATCGCATTCACCAGCTGTTTGAGGTATCCTATTAGGAAAAGCCCCTTTATGTCAGGTCAAGTGAACGTGGAGGTCAATCTTCAAAACCACTAAACGGTATAATTTGTCTCTAAGTATCTCCACCAAATATTGCTTCCCTTCTAATGTCTTATGCAAAGGTGCACCATCGCGCTGAAACCATACATTCCGGGGTTGAAGCAATGCCAGGCTCTGAGCAAAATCGGTATATCGTCCTACAGAAATTCTTAATGTCGTGGACCGTTAATGTGCCCTGGTAAAATAAAGGGCCAATCTGCCTGTTATTGTATAAATTCCACATCAAACTTTAATCGAAAACCTCATTTGATGTCGAAAATTAGTAGATCATTAAGGATTTTCCAGTATGCGCACTAATAGGTGTTATGCCAGTTGTACATTTTCTTCCCCGAAAAGCCTACTTTATCCATCCATAATATATCTACTGGCTGGACCTCTATCTGATTCATTACAATGTTACACTGTGCGTAACATCTCTCGGCATCTCAGTACAGTAATGCTTGATGAGGAGTTGGTCGGTAAGGATAAGTTTCTAATTTGTTTAGGATTTCCCAAACGCGACTTTTTTAGAGGCCACAGTTTTCCCTTATCTCTCTAGTGCTGCTGTTCGGATATGTGATGGCGTATGATTAAACATCTTCCGGTTGTACTTATGTCCTACCTTAATTGGTCTGCTGGATCGAGGTCGGCCAGTCACACGCTAGTAGTAAGCGCCGTAAACCGGGGTATGGAAGTGATTAAAATATTTAATAAAATATTTAAAATTTTAATAAAAATATTTAAAATTTTAATAAAAAATTTAAAATTATTATTTAATAAGTTTAAAAATTTATTGTTTAATAAGTTTAAAAATTATTTTCTAAATTTAATATATTTATAAGAAAAAAATCCTACTTTTATGTAAAACTATGTTTTCTGACATTTGAGCACGAAGACCTTCTACTTCGTAATTTATCTTATGATCGTATAATCGATGACCATGTAGAAATATTTAACAGAAATTTGAGTCGCAAAGAGCTCTGGAGGCTGAAAAGTTGATACTGACTGTAAAATATAATGCAGTCCGCAGGCATAAGAATACATTTTCTAATTCCGCCACTCAGCTTTTTTAAGTTTGGTATTATCACCTAAGCAAACCTATCACAATTCTGCATTAGTGTAAAGTCCTAGCAATGGACTTGAGTACATTTGGCTCAAAGTCATTTCTAATTCTCTCTCTCTCTCACACACACAGAGAGAGACTGTAGTTTTAAATTTTATTCTTGTCTTGAACGGACTTATATTTGTCCAGAATTACAGAAATGAAACGAATGTCTAGTTCCATGATTGTGTCAAGTAAACGAGTGTGTTTTAATTATGATACCAAAGAAGATTCATCTTTCTCTGACGATGCTGTTCCTCTTCATCATTTCCATCTGGGTCAAGATATCTATGCTGCAGTGACGTACTTTGCTAATGTGGTACAAATTCATTTGCGTCAGTATAGAAGAGATGAGAATAATCGCCTTTTTTCAACTAAAAGAGGCATGTGTATGTCACCTGTGCTCTGGCAAGCACTTGCCAAACGCATCGAGCAAATCGATGTACCCTCCTTTCCTGAACATACTCTCATTGTGAAAGACACGTTGTGATTTTAGCAGTTCTCATCCAAAACGTTCCGCATATTACCTACCAGCGCGTAAATCATGTTCATTTTCAGGAAGACTCTCTACTTCGGGCACTACATATTCACAAAGAGTGTAGGTTAACAGTTTATTTTTTACACATTCAAACACTAGTTCAAAAGAATCACGTAATTTGCCTAAATTCTCACCGTTGAGCAAGACCCTTTCTGGAACGAATTGGAAAGAAGAATCTTTCCTCTGGAATAGTCTTTGGATACACACGAATTCATTGTCTTTATCCGAAAGGTTGAAAAGGCAAATATCTTTTTTGACAATAAACGCACTCTCTCTAACTTTTCGTAAATACGAAAACTGCTTAGTTGATCGTGAAAGGCACTCCACACTTCAGGTTTCATAGATACTCCGTCTTTCGTGGGATGTAAGATACCTCTATCGTCTTTTACATAAAGTCGAAAATGTAAGCGTGTTTGCTTCTGAAAAGTATTCACCGAAATAAATATTAAACCTCCTAGATGAATCACATGCTTTGGAAGATTGTCCATGGTGAGTTGGTTTGCATTAAAACACGTTTTCTTGGCAATATTATTTTAAGGCTTACATTTGCGCTTGTAGTTGAAATCAGCATTATGGCAGAACATGGTTCCAAAAGTACTTTTTAGAGAGAGACTTTTTTCACTTCGACAACTAACAATAAAGGTCAGAAATGAAAAGCGTATAGAGTGCATATATAAAGTTGCGTGATGTCATACAATATTTCATGCAATTATAGATATCGTAAAAAATATTAAATCATTTTCATCCAATCACAGTTCATTTTGTGATCTCAGATCTCCCCCTCATTGTATCAATGATAGGATATTTTACAAGAACTTTCCTAACATTTTAGTTACGAAAAGCATTTTCTCAGAAAATCCTTCTATCGTGATTAAGTAAATCTACCCCCTTGTGATTAAATATTTTACCAGAACATTTTCACAGTTAAACCAACATAACCCTTGGAAATCCTGATTCCATAAATCAGTAAACTTTCGTTGTATCAGTGATAAGATATTTCACCAGAACAATCCCACAGTAAAAATCAACATAAACCTCAGAAATGAAATCCCTCTTTGACAACATACACTAGATAAAGGGGTACAGGCTATCGGCACCGCATTTATCAGTACACAGATGTTTCCTAGAATTTCGAAGCAAATACAGTCAAGAAAATGATTATATAGGACCTACTAGCTGATACCCTCCCGCTTCGCTGGGCAGACGATAATATTATATTTTGGAACCTATACAATTGATGTAGCGTTCAGTTACGTATTTGCTATATTCGGCTTAATATTTTTCAAATATCAACAGTATATTTTCATAAATTTACTAGTATTTATTTCCAGGCGTTAAGGTTGTTTTACTTAACAATTGATCTAAATTTATTCATTTTAAATCATTTAACTAAACATTGATTGAAAAGAATGTATATAAAAATAAACTTGTTGAATATTAAACAAGATTGTTAGATTTTAAAGAAGCGAATTTTAGAAAAGCTCAAATATATATATATAGTGGGTTTGTAGTAGAAACACCGATCATAGAGGCGCTGCACTCTGCTACTGAAGAGTCCACTTTGAAGGAGAGTCGACGGTAGTCAATGGAACGAGGGAAGACGCCCTTGTTGATGACTCTAGACGATTGATTTATTAAGACGCTGAAGTATGTTTAGTGTTTTAAATGTATTGTGAAATGTCTCTCGTCCAGTATGTTCAACTTTATATTGTGTGATCAATATTAAATGTCTGTGCTAATTTAAAGTATGATTTATTGTGAGTAATATAGGCCATCCCACAAATCAGAAGGGGATTGAGGCGCATAATGTGATGTAAACCGATAAGGAATAGAAATAGGGATTGAGACGCCTAACTGATATAAACTGATAGAATGTAAATTGATAGTGTTGGCGCATTATTGAATGATAAACACATTAGGGCATTAGGGATATAAAATCATGATAGTGTAGACTCATGAATAAATTGTGAACATTGACTGAAAAAGAGTGTGGATAACTTTATAGACCAAGGATAAATTCAAGACTTTGAGGGTGAGTCAGATTTATTCTTATGTTGTAACATGAAGATTGACGATATTAATTAGTAAGCTATGCACTGAAGAATCTCAAGAAAGAAAAATTAAACTTTCAAGTTTATTTTTGATACTGATGGCGATGCTAAAAATACGGAAAGAATAAGAATTTTACTGGTTTCGAATTCACAATGACTCTAATTTAGTCTAAATTAAAACTATAATGATACTTTTTCATTACATGAATTGATTACCATTTGTGATATTCTGAATATTGTCATTCCAGGAACAAAACCGAAATAATCAAGAAAATATTAGTTCTATTAAATGATGTTAGTTTTATCAATATATTCAAAATTGAATCAATCAGAAAGCGAAACGGGAGTAGAAACAAAACAAAATCCATCAGTGCAGAGCCAGAACATTAATGAGTCAGCAATTCATTCTGAAGATGGATGTTATGACTACGCACCACTCGAAATCAAAACATCTCTGTAAGCTTTTCAGACATTGAAAGTGTTGTATCCTCTTTAATGGAGAATTGCATGAAACATTTCATTTGGTTAGAGCAGTTTGAGAGCGCTGCGAATATTTTAATTTTCGACCTACAAAAGTTTATTTTCGCTAAACGATCGCTTGGTAATGCCATTATTTGTGAGGAATTAAATATTACGTCATACCAGAATTAAAACGAGTGTTATAGATGAATTGAGGTCACTACAATTCAGCCAATTGCATGAAATATTGAGTAGGCGTAAAATGAAAGAATCTACAGTCTATACAGGAATATTATTTTATAATGAAAGAGTTAGTAATCGAGGAGAATTGAAGATACCGCTTTAATGCAATATATTATACGAGGAATTAACGATAGAAATGAAAATAAATTAGTTTTGTATGGTGCAAGATTTGCGTGAATTTCGAGAAAACTGAAGATTTAGAGGTTATAAAAATGATTTTATGAGAAAAAATAAATATATTTAGTAAAGTAAAACAAAACCAGATAATTTTGTGAATCATAAACGATCAATTAATTGATAAATTACTAAATTTTGTTTTAATTGTGTGGTGGTAAGGACATTTATCTAATTTTGTTCACTAGAATAAAGGTTTAAAATGTTTCAGATGTCAAACTTTGGGCATAAGGCGTCTGAATTTCGAAATTAAATTTAAACTACTATTAACGTGTAAATCTCTCAATTGCAAACAAACAAATCTGTTTAAAATGGTACGTTTCAATATTAACTCAGTGATAGATACCGGAAGTCAAGCATTAATTTCTAAAAATATATTTGAAAAGTAAATATTATGAACTGAATCAGTAGAATTCAATTTTATCGGGATTAGAGATTGTAAAATAAAGCCCATAGGTATATTTAAGGAGAATGTCAATAGATAACTTTAAGTGTTCACTGATATGTGTCGTGGAGAATGGTGTATACCGCATAATGCTATTATAGGACTTGATGTAATTTTGCAAGGTGAAGTTCTAATAATGAAAATGGATTTACAATAAAATAAGTCTCTGTGGAAAGAAAACAATATTATGCGGTTTTGCAGTTAATGTGTAGTGAGTGAAATGAAAATATAGGCAATAATATTCAAATCCATTAAAGATGAAGTGCTCAATCTGTTGTAAATTATCAACCGAAGATTAAATCAACTAACATAGAATTAAATATTTTAACTAAAAATATGAACCAATATATCAACGAGCCGACGATTTACATTCAAGAAATACGATTGTGATGCTGAAATAACTAAGGGTTAAAACAGGGAATTTTAGAACTTTGTTCTTCAATGAATACGAAGTTTTCGAAAATCAAAAGAAATTATTGATGCCGAATTTCTAGCTAATTGTTGAAACAGCGTAACAATCTACAAAAAGATGCTAAAACATAAGATTGAAGAACCAATAGCTACTTATGTACTGCGTTCCAAATAAACCGTAAAAAGGAAAGAAGAAAGAAGGAAGGAAAGAAAAAGAAGCTTCATCCAATTCATAAGATGATGTACCTTACATAAGTTATCATATAGATCACCTAGGATCATTAGAAAGTTCTACAAAAATATTAACATCATCGGATTACAACCTAGTGCAGAACAGAAGATGGTGTAACTAAACAATCAATTATACATTTATGCAACTGTGATCAATTATGACTTTTCCGATTATGACTATTTTCCCAAACATGACTGGATTTATCTATGTGTTTTGAGACGTCGAAAGAAAATAAAAGAGAAAATAAGAAAGCCGAAGTGACAAAACAAGACGTGATACTTATAGACGAGTGTTTTCCAAAGACGATGATGTTCCAAGATTGATAAATACTGTTCACAACTTGTTACTGCTTTGAATTTTCTCTTCAGTTTTATTTTTAGGTTGAGACGATCTTTGTTAGGAACCAAAGCTGAGGTCATCTTCTTCCAGGAGGGCATGTGGGTTTGTAGTAGAAACACCTGATCATGAGGGCGCTTGCCTCTGCTACTGAAGGCAGTCCACTTTGAAGGAGAGTCGACGGTAGTCATCGGAACAGGAAGACCCCTGTTGATGACTCAGACGATTGATTTATTAAGACGCTGAAAGTATTGTTTTAAATTTTTAAATGTTATGGAAATGTCTCGTCCAGTATGTTCAACATGTTAATGTGAAACGTCATATTAAATGTCAGTGCTAATTTAAAGTATGACTTTATTATTTAGTAATATAGGCATCCACATATATATAACATTCATGGATCAATACGTCCTGAGACTAACATTGAAAACAACATTTTTGCAAAATTTTTATTCATCAACATAACACCTTTGTTATCCTTTTAGGGTGTACAGTTCCAACGCTTTTCCAAATCTTTTTCCGCAAAAATCTTTTTGTTGGAGTAAATAGATAAACAGCTTCGAATCATCGACTCGTTTTGCTTTTTGTTCCATCGAAAGTAATCGCGGCACCCACTTGGAAAACCTTTTTCATGCTCAATTTTCATGAAGGATAGTAAATACACTTCCATATTGATATCTGTGTCATCTCAGAATCTCACGGAGCTTCACTTTACGATCTTTCTATTATAATTTTGTCACTCATTTCCGGTGTAACGGCTTCCACAGGTTCTACCGAGCGTTCCGCTCATTTGTTCGAAGACCACGTTTAAACTCGGCAAACCACCGACAATCGTTGCTTTGATGGACAAGAGTCCGGTAACATTTTCAATCCATTGTTTCGCTGCACGGTGTTTTACCATTTAAAAACAATGTTTTATCAGAACAAAACTCGGTTTTTCCATTTTTAAACAAACTACAAACGACTTTTACTCCAACCTCGATAACTCAGCTATTTCTGTCCGATCGACTTAAGATTTTGACACGTTTCAGCAAAGGTTAGTATCTAGAAAGACCTTTACTGGTTTACTACGAGCTCCATCTCTGATTAGTCTCGGAGTATTGATTGATGTTTATATGTGTGTGTGTGTGTGTGTGTGTGTGTGTGTGTGTGTGTGTGTGTGTCATAAAGGAAAAATAATTCAAGTAATCATTAC
>BMAW01083370.1:827669-977295 GCA_019974015.1 Nephila pilipes
GTATAGCAAAATATCAAGAAAATTGGAGCATTGAAACGACTCTGTTCTCTATGATGGTTTTTTCGGCATTGGTATAGCTGTTGTCGTCTGCCTTCAAATTATCATTTTCTTATTATATTTACTTCTGAAAGGCATCTGTGCTATGCTGACCTGCAATATGTTGTCAAACATATTGAGGTATTCTCAGTAATATCTTATCACTGATACCGTATTAAGGTCAATTTCCAAAGAGATTTGGTTCTGTGAAATGTTACTAAAAAAAAATATTGTATCACAAGGGGTAATTTCCTAATCACGATGAAAGGACCTGGAATTGCTTTCATGACTAATGTTAAGGAAGTTCTTGTAAAATATCCTATCATTGATACAATGAAATCTGAATCTGACAAATGAACTTGATGAAAATGATTTAACTATTTTTGCGATATCTCATAATTGCAGAAATATTGTATGAGCATCCGGACTCACTATATTGCTCTATGACACTTTTCATTTACCTTTGATTGGTTTGAGTGAATAAGTGCTCTTCTCTAAAAGGCTTTTGGGAACCATGTTCTGCCATAATATGATTCCATTACAACACAAATATAACCTTAAATATTGCCAAAACTTTTGTTTAACTCTGACAACCATGTCTGTCTTCAAAAGCATATTATTCATCTGAGAGTTTATTTCGACGAATGCAGTAACATACGACCTGGAAGACGATAAAATCTTGCATCACGAAGAACGATATCTGTGACTGATAATTTCGTCAGCTAAACAGGACTGCACAGTAGGTCGTTGCTAACTCATTTATTTGCCTTTTAACCTTTCGGATGGAGCAATAGTGATATTATCGAACTATTCAGAGGAAAGATTCTTCTTTCCAGTGGATTCAGAAGGAGTCTTGCTCGGCGACGAAGAAACTGGGCTTGAAACCGTGGAATAGCACGAGACGAACGTTTGTGTAGTAAAATATTGTTATTACGCTCTTTATTATTGCCCGAAGTGAGAACTCTTCTGAAAATGGTATGTTTACGCTGTGGTAATATGCCGGAGTGAGCTAACTAATCGCGTGTCTTCACAATGGTGAGAAAAGGAGAGTACATCATTTGCTCGCGTTGGCAGAGAATTAACGGGTATTGCTCACCTAACGAATTGAGAAAAAACGATCATGCCATCTCTTCTCTTTTGACATAAATGTTGTACCACGTCAGCGAAAATACTGCAACATCAGGCGAATGAAATGATAGAAGAGATTTGCATCATCGAGAAGAAGACCAGTCTTCTTTGTTGTCATAATTGGCCCCGCTCGTTGCTGACACAATCAGCAGAACAGGCCCATTCGTTTCTGTAATTCTGGACGAAGCTAAGTCCGTTCCGGAAATAGAGCTAAAACACGGTCTCTATAACGTGATGACAACCAGTGAAGGAAGAGAAGGGTAAGTGACTTTGAAAAATAACTCAAGTCCGTGCTTCGCAATGCGAAGACCGAATGGAGCACAACTTGGTGATGACTACCGAAACTTAAAGAGATTAGCGATGAAAATATTCTTATCTTGCGACACTATATTTTCCACGGTCATTATCGACTTTTCGACACCTCCCACTCAAATTCTGATGAAATATTTCTGCATGTCAAAAAAATCATTCTCGATCATAGATAAATTACGGTGAAGACTCAATAGTTTTACATGAAAAGTGAGTTTTTTTTTGTTATATTATCGTGGTGAAACGACCAAACAACAAATTTTTAACATTAGTAATGATTTAAAATTTTTTATTGAAATTTTGAAACATTGAAATTTTAGTATTTTGATGAAATGTTTGATAAAACTCTGCCCGGTTTACGGCTGTCAATGACTATTGACATAACGAACAATGGTAAGGACATCAAATGTTTAATCATACGCTTAAATCATATCGTTTGACGTACTAAATGAGGAAAGGCTTTGACAGACTCATCAAACAGAAAAATTATAGTAAAAAAAAGTTGTAGTAAAATCATTTTAAAAATAAATCTACTAAATATTTCTAGAATTTCATATTCAAAAGAGGTTCGACTTGTTTTCCTATTCATATAATACATAACATTTGTTAGAAAAGCAATGCAAAAATTCTAACTTGATATTTTCAAATATTAACGGTAAAAATAATTTTTAAAACGTTTTTCTGAATTTCACCTGGTGTGTGTGTCATCAAATTTTCGATCGTTAATTTAACCAACTTCCCATGAAGCTAGAGCTTTGAAATTTTGGGAATCGTTCGTACTCGCCTAACAATGCAATATTTAGACATTTGAGACAAGTTTTAATTAATATTTTCTTTAATAATGCAGTTTAGCCCAAACACTTGGCGCGTTTTCAAAAATTTGCCCCAAACTTGGTGGTTTTTTTTTTTTTTTTTTTTTTTTTTGGCTGAGCGTTAAATCCGTGAAACGGAACAGGGTAGCCACATTTGGCAAAATACTGCCAAATAATTCTTGTCGCCAAGGGTGGTTGGGTTAAACTGCATTCCAACCATTAATTTACCGGATGAATTAATTAATTTTAGTTGGTTTTTACGTTTTTATGTATTTCACTTGGCGTGTGTCTGTCTGTGTGCGTATCAGTGTGTCATCAAATTTTCTATCATTAATTTAACCAACTTCCCATCAAGTTAGAGCTCTGAAATTTTGGGAACCGTTCTTACTTGCCTAACAATGCAATATTTAGATATTTGCGACCAGTTTTAACTAATATTTCAATAATTCTTTTTAATAAACTTTGCCACCATATAAAGACGTTGTTCTTAAAAATGTTGGTTTTTATCTCGAATTATTCCCCCTATAAACTTACTGATGATCAAATGATATTTCATAATTTAAGGTTTTTTATACTAAACACAAATCAATCGGAATACATTCATTCATTGAACTAAACAAAATTGCTGTTAAAAAGATATATGCATATAAGAAAAAAAATAAGCCTACTGAATATCTCTATAATTTCGTACTAAAACACGATTGTTTTAGTCTTCAAAGAATAAAGTTAAACTCAATGGGTAAGAAACAGCTGTTAAATATTTCATTTCCTATTCATATAAAAGTGTGTTTCTTATAGTCTATTCATTTGAATTTTATTAAAATATTAAGATATATACATTAATACTGTTTAAGCAAAGAGGTAAAATTACAAAATAAATAAATAAAATAAAATAAATAACCCATTGTTTTAAAAAATATTTTCTTTTCAGTTGTAAAAATAATAATCATTTCGTTACCATACAATGTACGCATATATAAAAGTTTTCAACTTCATATAGCTAATACTTAATCAAGTACAAGTAACTTTACGTAAGACATAAAAAAAATTGTTTTTAACTAATTCCTTCAAAATATATTCATTCAAATGAAGAAAAAAAAATGTACAAAGCAAATATTCGATTCCTAAACCTTATGATAAGAAAAATCAAAAAAATATCTGACAGTTGAATATTAAACAAGATTGTTACACTTTAAAGAAGGGAGTTTTCGAAAAAGCTAAATGTGTGTGTGTCAAAGGAAAAATAAATCAAGAAGTAATCATTAAAAATTATTACAGTAAAAAAAATGTAGTAAAATCATTTGAACATTGAATGTTTTACATTAAATAAGATTGTGTTAGTCTTCAAAAAATAGAGTTCTAGTCATTGGATAAAAAAAATTAAATTCATTTCCTATTCTTATAAAATATAAAAGTTTGTTTCTTAGAGTATATTCGCTAGAATTTTCGTAGAATGTTTAGAAGTTTATTAATAATGTTTGAGCAAGAAGGTAAAATTCAAAAAACGGTGTTTTAAAAAGCGTTTTCTTTTCAATTGTAAAAATAATAATCATTTCGTTACGATACAATGTACGCATATATGAAAGTTTTAAATTTCAACTAAATAATACTTAATCAAGTATAAATAATTTTATGAGCATTCAAGTGCTTATATAACAGATGATCGTAAAACAGAATAAGGAGAAAAAATTCAAAATATATTCATTCAAACGAAAAAAAAAATTACTAAGCAAATATTTAATTCCTAAACTTTATGCGAAGAAATCAAAAAAATACCTTCCAATTAATTCAGATTAAAATATATTCATTCTGTTATTCAAATGGGGGGTGGAAGTTTATTAAATAATGATATCTAATTCAACAACTTTGAGTGGAAAAGAATCTTTTATTCAAAATACATTCCATCTAACTCGTGTGAAAAAAAAAAAAAACTTTTAATTTACTCTCAGTAAAAATACTTTTAATTTATTTATTCCAATTATATTCATTTAACTGAAATAGAGCTTATATATCGGCACAATGAGCTTATCGCTTCGTAAATAACAATCCCAAAGATAGCGGGGTGGGGTCCCTTATCGATACAGTAGGTACACATAATAACCTTATCAGTATATCCAGACCAACGCGGCAAGAAGGGGGAGAGGAGAGTATGACGTCACTTCCATCCCATGTGTACCACTGCTTACTACTCACGCGTGCAGCCTGTCTTCCTTAAGTGTTTCATATCCTTTAGGATGGTTTCCCTGAAAGATGAGGGTCTTTAGGAAAAAGTTGCTCATACAACCATACTGCTGATCTTACCTTGTTCCCCCATTCACTGTAAAATAGAAACTATCTCACAATATTCCTTTTTGGAAAATCGCTCTATGACCATGAGCTTCTATATAAACGTCGAGGAGATATCACTTTTACAGTAGTCTCAAATGAACAGGCATAATGTACAAATTTCGCTCACCAAGCTCAAGTTGTATTGAGTTGAAACGCTTTGCAACATAATTTTGCACGATCTGCATACTGTCCACTCTGTAAAAACAACCGGTACAAGGATGCATCCCCATGAGATTTCAGTTACAGTCCTTTCGATTGGAAATTACATGCAATACCATTGTGATGCAATGCAGAGTCGTTTTTCGCCTGAAAGATATTCTTTTCTCCTTTTGTTTGTGTCGTTATAGTTTCGGAAATCGTGAACAAAAAAGGAGACTTTACTATAAAGGGTTGCAGATAGCTCAGAATGCGCCAAAATTACCAAACTGAGCAAGTAACATTCAAATGTGTCAGTCACCCAATAGAGGTTACGTCATTTACGATGACATACAAAAGATAGAAATAGATGCAGCTTTTATTTATCTGCTGAATAAAAAGTGTTGGAAATGCAATTATATGTTATCTTTTACTTTAATTATATTCAAAACAATAAATTATTTACTACCGTTTCTTGCTCCACTATATAAACCGGTTCTAATACATCTTTTACCCTGATTCTACTCGTATATTTTTAAAAAAAATACATTCTTCATACCAGTTTCAAGTTCAATTTTTTTTTTTTTTTTAATTTTACAACATTTTTTTAAATTTTTTTTAGAAAAATATTTTAGATGCCTCAAGATAAATTAAAATGTTAAAGAAATATTATGCTCTAGAGAAGATAAGGTACATTATACATTCCCTAAAAGATACTTACACTATTTAATGCAGAAATTATAATTTCATTATATACTTGAAACATTTAGTGTTTTTTAAAGTTATGAAACTATGTTATTAGATCGTAATGAAAAGATGTGTAGAACTCTCTTACTCGTTTGTGAGATAATAGTATCAAAAAATAAAAATGACTTTCTTGAAGTGAGATTTACTTCAAACTTATTTTCCTCTACTGTGTTTAAAAAGAACTTGGTGCTGACAATTTTTTTTTTTTTTTAAGCAAATGTAA
Source organism: Nephila pilipes (assembly GCA_019974015.1). Classification (NCBI taxonomy): domain Eukaryota; kingdom Metazoa; phylum Arthropoda; class Arachnida; order Araneae; family Nephilidae; genus Nephila; species Nephila pilipes. The sequence goes on from BMAW01083370.1 coordinate 833,388, forward strand.
ATTCAAAAATTATGAGTGTGATATTAACAATATTAAAACATTTTTGTCAGCTTTTTCTGACAATGCTTTTTAAAAAAATTGTTTAAGAACATTAAATTTTGTAAAAGTAGTATATACAAAAGAATTACAATATTTTGAAACAAAAAAAAAACTTTAATTTTCAAATATATATGCTTTAATTAATATGTATGCAAATATGCATGTTATCGAAAAATTGTGTCATGTTAAAAATTTTGGAATGAAAGCAAAGTAAAATAATTATGTCACATTTAAATCGTCAAGAAAAATATATTTCAGATTTCTTTAAATCTTATTTTGTCTGTACTTGTTATATTGATAATCATCATCTCTCTCTTTAGAGACTTGATAAAAAAGAACACTTGATAATTGCAAGAATTATGCCCAAAAGTTTCAGGATAAAGAAAAAAATAAGTTCATTTTTATTACAAACTGATGGAATGGAATATTCCAAAAAAATACTTACATTATTTTATTGTTTACTGTAATGTAATGAGTTAATGTTTTTATTACATATTATTATAAATATTTATGCACATTTCGAATATTTTATTGCTTTTTAATATAAAATTTATTTCTCTCATTTAAAAATCATTGCTGTTAAAATGCGAGTTCACAATAGAATATATTTCCGATTATTAATTACATACTTTACATAAAATGCTTTGCATTTACACATACAGGAAAACAAATACTTTTTGCACAAACAACAGAAATACTGCTTACTTAATATACAAATAAGAATGCTGCTAAACTTTTTTAATAGAAATCTCATAAATAAATGTAATGAGATATTTTACATTACCATTTATTTAAATAAAGATTCACTAAATACAACGAACGATTATTATTATTAATTAATTCATCATCATCCATACTGATCTCATTGAGATAAATACATAAACTTAACTTCAAATTATTCCATGTAGTTTTCCATTCTGTAACTTTTTCTCGAAGTTCCGAATATCCCGATAGGTATAAAATTTCTCATTTTTTTTATCTTTTCATAATTCATTTCAAATAGGTTTACGTTTTTGATATTGGGAACTCAAAAAAAATTCTTTATAAGCCCAAGCATAATTTATTAAAAAATGTTTGAATTCATTAAATTCATTGCATAGAATAATTCTTCCAGGGAATGATATATTAATTTTTCCTGTTATATGCTCTTCCTAACCATCATACGTCACAAGAGCGAACAAGAGAGAGTACAGACGTAGGGAATTTTCCCCTACTCATAGAATGAGAAAAACTTGCTGTATCAGGACAGCTTCTTTCACCTTCTGTAAATTAGACTCGTCCATCCTTCTCGGAGGGAAAAAAAAGTACGGTTTAGTTATTGTTTACAGGACTTTAATAGTTTACACTGCTGAGGATTGTGTAAGTTGACACGTATAACGGAGAATTCACTAAACCATGCTTTGTTTATGACAGCCTGATTCTGTGAAATATGTGAAGGATATTTATTTTCAATTGATGAGAATCGTTACATCTTTCATTACGTGCATGCATTTTGGAAATATTACTGACAGCGTTTCCTCCATATACATTTCGTAAGCTAATTCCCACTTTTATTAGAAATAACATTACATAATATTTTTAAGATTATTTAACGTTAAGAGGAACACTATTTTCATGTGTCTTAGAGACATAATTTGTGTGATTGTTTTATTTCTAGAATTTCATGGATGAAAATTGTTACAACAAAAAAACATAAATTACAGATATTTCGTTGATGCTTCCTATAAAATCAATCAGTTGGATAATAAATAGACAAAAATTATATGAAATTGTAATTTTTTGTCTCATTCTTTTGTGTATTTATTTGTAAAATATTGGAACGAGATAAATTTATTAGTGTTAGAAAGAATTGAAATAATTTATTTGACCTAATTTTTTACTACAGTTTTTGTTACATTTTAGTTGAACTTTAATACAATTTAATTTATAACGAATTTTTTTTAAAAAGCTTGTTTATTAGTGCTAGTTTGTTGATGTAATTACCTGATTGTCAGTTTTAACTAGCAGAATTAGAAAATGTCTATACTGCTGTTGCTTTGATGAAAAGACTGTGAAATAATCCGAGTTCTTGATATTATTCTATTGTGATTAGGGAGTATATTAATTTCTTTGACAAAAATAGAAAAAGTAATATGGATATTTTCCCATGCTTGTCAAATTATTAAATAGGAATTACATTATGATTATAATGATAGGATCAAATACAAGGGCCCAGGTAACACAAGATGTTATCAAAGAGAGAAACTCTTATAAACTGTTGTTTGTATCATGTTGATTGGTTGATAGTATGGGATATTGAGCAACAAAGGCTATTATACCTTTTGTATCATCTTAAGTCTGACTTGTTAATTTACCTATATTTGTGATATAGCTTTTTATGGTTTGTCAAATTGAAAAAACTCTTATTACATAATAGCAAAAATTTCTCAGGAACATGGCGTATTAAATCTTTAATTCCTAATTACTGTTTTTAATTTTCATGTTTTATTATAATTACTTGTTTTATTATAATAAATTCAACGAGGATTTACTGATTGCCAGAAAGGTTTCCTTATGTACAATAATAATGTATGTATGAAAAGATGGTACTTGTCTACTATAGTGGTGCCCGATGATTAATCGCCTAGCGAATAAGAAATATCGCCAAGTAAGTTGCATCAAAAGATAGGCTTCACGAGTTGGGCGAGGACTTGGCATAATCGTAATTTGACAGATGCCACTATAATAGACAAGTACCGAAAAACTTATTATTTTGAATTACCTTATAGGAACAAATAAATGTTGGAAATATCAATCAAGGTACATAAATATTTTTGCAAGAAGTAGTCTGATTACTTAAAATTTTTGTCAATGAACATTTTTATTAAAAAGTTAAATTATTTTTAAAATGTATTAAGGAATGAAAAAGATATCAAGTTCTGAAAATTTGTTTTATAGATCTGTTAAATATTTAAGAATTGACACACTTAATATTTATCTGTTGCTCTATAGGTTTTTTACTTGTAATTATAAATTTATCTTTAGACTCATTATATTTTTAAGCTATTTTAAAAATATTTCTTAAATTGAAGTTATTTTTAGTCAAAAAGTGATTTTATGTAATAATTCCTTAACTTGCTTCAAAAGCCACATTAGAATAAAGCATAAAACTTATTACTACCATTAAATACCCCATAGCATCACTGGCATATGAAGTTTCACCATTCTGACATTCCAGGCCATTGGTGACAGTGAACATGGCTAATTATATTCAAGTGTATATTCTATTCATTTTGAATGAAAATGTTGTTTAGCTATCATCTAATATTAGTGTTGTTAGTTCTCCAAAATAAATTTGGTTAGGTGTTTTAAAATACAACAAACTATGTTAATAATTTAATGACAAAGCATTTGATTTTTGTGTTTTACTCATTTGTTAATTTAATTGAATTATTTTCTTTCCTTTTAGATTGTAAAAATGTCAGGAAAGTCTCTTAGTATACATGTAACTTATGGAAATCAAACCTTTATTTGTAGTTCAGCAAAGAAGGATTTTTTAAACAAAGTGAGTGAAAAATATAATATTAATAAAGATGAAATTGAAATTTATGAAATAGAGAAAAAGATGAAAAAAAGAATAAGTGTTGAAGATCTTAAAGATTTTATGAAAGTTGAGATACGAAAAAAACCACATGCAGTTAATAGATCAAATGGACAAAGGTAATTTAATTTTTTTTTTCTTGTATAAATATTACAACAATCATTCCCCTCTTTCAGATTTTATAAGACACTTTATGATATTATTTTACCTAAAACTTTTGATGTTACGTAAAAAATAAGTTTACAAACAGGTTGTTTCTCTTCCAAAATATTTCTTCAAAAAATACTGAAACTGAAAATTTTCATTGTTGTTTATTAATGCATAAAAATAATTTTTAATTTGCTGAACTGACTTTGAGAAAGTATGGGGAATTTTTTTAAAAGTTAAATAATCTTGATTTTAAAAAATTAACATTTCCTATACACACTAAAGTTTATTGTTGATTCTAAAGGATGAAAATATTATCTAAATAAGAAAATTTGATCAAAATTTTGTGAATCTAATTTTCTTCAACTTAATCCCATTTGTTAAAAAAAGGGAGAGGGGGGGGGAGATTCTTGTTAAAAAAAATCAGCAATGAATAGAATTTTCTAAATATTAGCCATTTAAGTTTTCCTCATTTTGTTTATATTCCCTGACCACTAGACATGGAAACCTGTTGAAAATGTTCATTGAACTTACAAAAAATGCTGTTTTTATTGTATTCTTATATTTCTGTGTATTTCATATATTTTAATACGTAGGATTCCATTATTTGGAAATGAAAATATCAGTATGTGTGGATGTTTTTCTTCATAGACTATTCAACATGCAGAATTTATGTGTGTGTATAAATTTATACTGCTGAAATACAAAAAAAAATTAATAGATTTCTTTGTATGAAAGAAATCCATTTGTTTATAAAATACATTAAAATTGGAAAGTGCTTGTATATTCGAAATGTATAATTTGTTACGTGTTATATCAACTTAAAAAAAAATGTCTTTGCATCATCATCTAAATATTTTAATTTATTTGGATTTCCATCCAGTATTAATGAAAATTTATCTGTTAAATGTTATGGTACTTATCAGTTTCATGATTAGGTTTAATTCAAATATTTATTCAGTTCAACATCAAGTCTTATTTTGCATGTGTCTGGTGCTATTTTAATATTTCATATATCTACTGACAGTTATAACCTGCATCTAAATGCACACCTAAATTTAATTTGCTCACCAAAAAAATATTAACTTATGACCTATATACTACAGCAATAAAATGTTAACACACACATTAGTAACATGTGAATTTTAGCCTTCCTGTAGTTTATTATGACTGCAAAGTTGAATCAAAACTGAATGTCTGTAAATGCCTTATGAATTCAACTAATTAATTATCTAAATGATAATTTGAACATCTATATATCTTGTTATATGATTTTCCTACCTTACCAATTGTTTCAATAGTTAGGAAACTTGTTCCTATTGTTGATTGAAGGAATAATTACTGTATTTCATTTTAAATTAGCAATAACAGCTTATCTTATTTGTGATATAAGCTATCATGCAAGTTTATATGTCATGAATGTATTCTCTGATCTGGTTTAATAACTTTGGAAAGGAAATATCAAATGAATTCACCTAAGAATAATTAACTATTTTGTAGACCTTAGAAGTTCATTAATGTTGCAACTCTAGACCACACACAGCCAACATAACAAAGGAACTTTTTCAAAAGTTCCAGTGAGAAGTCATAAATTACCTCTACTCCTATGCAACAGATTTTTTTCCTATGCTAATTCCATATCTTTGATCAGCTCAATAAAAGCACTTCAGGAACGACAATTTCAAATGGACAATAAAGTTAAAGAGTACCTGCCAATTAATTCAAATAGCAACTAAAAAATTAATAGGCATGATATTGTATGAATAATATCAAAAAGGGGTAAATACCTAAATAGTTTCAGACAATATATTTGAGGATTATTAATTTCTGTGAAATATCCTCTGTTTCATTATTTATTAACTGCACTTTATATCTCACCTTTTCATTTAGTTGACCACTTACTTTCTACTTCTTACTTTTCATTTTCACACTTTTCTCTGAAATAGTTATTCCTTTCAATGATTATTACGTGCAACTTTCTAATTCTTGATTACATTACTCAAAATGTCTCGTGTATCCAAAAAAATGTGACATGAACTACTATGACAAACAGTTACTATCTTGTGACCTTTCTTCTGGAAGAATTCTTTCTTTAATCAGAAAACCCAACATATATTCCTCAACAGCTCTAAAGCCTCAAATCATTTTACAAGAAAACATCGATTTATATTAAAATGCAAGAAGAAAAAGTTAGTAACTGATAATAAACTGTGCATAGCACATGCAACATTTTTAACTATGCAATATATAATAAAAGCACATATGGCAATTATTAAACTATGCACTAAAATGGATGTCTGACTAATCTATGTAATGAAGATAATTAAAAATGATGCCCAAAATATTTTAAAAATTAACTAAGTGTGAAACTAAATATATCATAGTCACAACACTGCTAGTGTCTTAAATAACTAATAGATATTGAATTAATTTATGAAATGATAGATTGAAAAAAATTGAGCATAAGCAATTTGAAAATAAGTTATACTGTAGCTCAACTACCTGAGAGAGCATTTTTATCATTTAATTTTCTTTGTTTTAAAATTTTAAATTGGCAAATATTAGCAAATATTTTTAAAAGCTTTTTTCCCTGTTAAGTATTCCAATTCAAAAAATTTTAACGTCTTCTCTTAAATTTGAATTTCAGAATATTTTAAATTTAATAACGTATAGGTGAGATATAAGTGCAAAAATGCAAAATAATATCCCTTTAATATGAAGTTATTCCTGCCCCTCCCTCCATAATAAAAATTTTCTACATGAACAAATTATCAGACCCGTAATAATCTATTTCATCTAACAAAACATATGCAACACCACTCTCATTAAAATCCTTAAGTTTAAACATGAATTATTCATAATAATCACTAATCCTCCAGGGTTTATCCTGAACTCAGTGCTTTATAAAAACATAAAAATTTTATTAATTAAAAACCATATTACTCATATTTTCAGGAAATTTTACATTTAATATATAGATCATGAAAACCTACTCGTAAAAACTCCCTCAACAAAAGAACATCAACAAACAATAATGGTACTCATTCATTTCTATATTTATCATGTATTGTAACTTCTATCCTCAAGCTTTCTAAAGTATTGTGTTCTTTTTTTTCTTTCCTTTGGTCTCAGTTATTTCCATTCACAATTTAAATAAAATATTTAAAACAACAAATAAAAGCTTTAATAAAATAATTATTTTATTTTCTACCTTTCAATTCCTACCATTCTGGAATTTATTCCATTTGAAATTTTAAAAATATATATATAATCACCCACAATAGAATGCATATATAGAAAAAAAAAGTATATATAATCATAAAAAATAAGAACAATTTGCATTTTCTTCATATATTTTTAAACAAACAATTTTTTAAAATTTCTCTACTCTAACTTTTATGTGTTAATGCATAGTTTATAATACTTTTATTTTTATCTCCATGGCTCTTAACACTATGAATAAGCTTGCCTGAGCTGATATTTTGAAGAAAATTTGATTGTTATCAAATATTTAAAATGTTTGTTACTTAAAAGATTTAAATAAGTATTAATGACCATGAACATTTTTTTTTTCTTTTAGATGGCTGATTAATTAAAATGAGTTTTTGAATTATACCTTTTTCAATTCCATGTCTGATATTTTCTTTCTTATTAACTGTTTAGGAATATGAAATTTTAGCTGTATCATCAGTAGACTTTGAATCTGTTATAAAATTTTGTATAAAAGTACAAGAATTGTTTCACTCTTTTTCATAAATACAACCTTTGAAAATTGTAGTATTAGTATATTTTAATAGTGTAACATACTTCAATAAATTTATAGTATATCGAGTATATAGTATAAATTTATAGTATATTATTGTTTTGCTGAACTTATTTAAATGTTTGTCTAATAAATTATTTTTTTTTTCCAAATAAACTTTTAGATATTTTTTTTATTATCAAAACTTTGTTTCAGTTTGCTAATTCACCATTAAAACCTTCTTTCTTCACACTTTTCTATTAATCTGAACTTCTCAAATTGGTTGCATGGTTATTTAAATTCTCATGCAATCAGCAGCCAAAATTTCCTTATTTCTCTAAATTTGATGAACTTTCCATGTTATGTCAATCAGTGGAAGACCTACAGCTATTGAGGTACTGGGCAGTAATGTCCTTGAGCCCTGCCATACAAAAAATGTTTGCACAAATATATAATCAACATTTATTTAATAAAAATCAAATAGCTAAAAGGATTTGGAAAACAAAAAATCTTTAGACTGAAAAAAAAAAATTTACATTTAATTGATAAACATTTAAATTTGTTAATATGCTATTTTTGATGTTTTAAAAATGTTTTTAATTTTCTGTAAGTAAAAAAGGGCTAAAACTGGGTTTTTTTGTGAGCTCTGACTTCTGAAATTTTTTTTATAATTTCATCAAAATTAATGCTTTTAACTACTCCATTTTTTGTTGAAAGGACTGCTAAACCATTAAGTCTTACTTGGCACAATGTTAATTGAAAATAACTTTTAATCCACTTCAACTTTGAAAAGCCTTTTCATAAAAAGCAACTGAAGCACACACTGCCTAAAAAATCTTTAGTGCGAAATATAAGCTAAGAACCGATTCTTGGAAGTCCATTCCCACAATAAACTTTAACATATTCAATGCAAACTACTTTTTAGCTTTGTCCTTTTCAACTTTTGCTTCTTGAAGATGACTTCTCAACGTTTTAATTTCTAGTAATATATATCATTTTCTTCTATCCTGTTAAAAATTTCTCCGAGCTTGAGCCTTTCTCCTGATCAGGAGTCTGGGTGAAACACCCCACTAGTCGGTACACCACTGCAGGCAGTTGTAACTGGAATACTACATTTGATAATTTCTTAAATGTTATCCAGTGCTTTAATAGGTTGAATTTAATGGGGTTTTTTTTCAAAAATTTTTCCTGATATTTTATATTGGGAATGGTTTTAAATCATTTCTGTAATGTTATGTATTGTATTCAAAGCTGCATAAAGTTACAAGTGAATTATAAATGTAAGTAACTGAACCATATCTTTATGTTTATAGTGTCAATATATAATTATTATTTTTTTAAAAAAAAATTACTTTGAATCATTTTTATCATTTTATCTTTATATACTTTTAGTTATTCTTCTGTGGCCTCAACATCTAAAGCTCCTAGTGAAGCTATATTAGCTCAAAAATTGTTAGACAATGGCTCTTTTACTGGCTTAGAGCGAGCATTTCTGTTACAATGTTTAAAAAATCACTTTAAGTAAGTATTGTGACTTGTTTTTTTAAAGAAATATTTTTTAAAAATTTCTTCTGTTTTAAAATGTTTTGATTTCCCTTTAAAAAAAAAATTTTAAGTTTTTTCCCCTTTATTCTATTTTATTTATTAAATAACATTTAATAAGACAATTAAAAAATAATTCTGTGTCTTGAAATATATTTTGGATATATGTACTTGTAAATTTTAAAGCATTTCTTCAAATTATTAGAAACTAATGTGTACAGACCTTTTGAACTGGTTTGTGTACATATTTTCACTATATTAGCCACATATATAATTTAACCAGTAGCATTAGCCTCTTGATAATTAAAACATAAGTATTGTAGATTTCATTTATATAATCTTGGGATGCATTCTAGTTCGAATATAATTAGATATTTTTATTTCCTGCTAAAAATGTTATGTTATTAAATATTTATGTATGTAGATTTTACTAGAACATTTAAATATAATTAAATGTTTATTTATGTAGATTTTACTAGAACATTTAAATATAATTAAATGTTTATGTATGTAGATTTTACTAGAACATTTGAATATAATTAAATGTTTAAGTTGAACAATTATGTAACAATAATTAAAAATTAATGTTTGAAATTATATTTGGGGAATATTCAGGAAACTTAGTAAATTATGGAATTGTCTGACTACTTTTTTTTAATTCTGAGATGATTAACAAAAAGAAGCAATTTAAAATATGTTAATATGATTTGCAAATCGAACGGGAATCATTATCTCAATTTTTGTCCCATTTTTAAAAAAATGCATGTTAACCTTTTAACTGTCATGCCCGAGATAATCTCGGGCACACTACTGGTGTTCGAAAATGTCACGAACGAGTACTACTCGGGGTAATGCTTTTTTGAGTGCATCGTATTGTTATACCCGAATATATGTCGGGAAACGTTTATTTCGGCTTCATCTCTTTGTCAAACCCGACTTTATCTCGGGGGAAGTTAATGTGTGGTCAATTCAATAGATGGCAGCATTTTACTGAAGATTTCAAAGGTTAGAGGTTAGGAGTTCTTTGTTTCAAAGTGCGCGGGATCTTTTTGTTGTAAAATGGCATCCAGTTCTTTGAAACGTTATATAGATGATTTAGATTCTTCAACGGAAGATGAAGATTTTGAAGGCATCGATACTAGTGACGCAGGTGAAACTGAGGAGAGTGATATTGAAAGTAGCAGTGAATCAACGGATAGCGGTGATGATGATATAGGAAATGCGAGAGACTGGTGTGAAATAACTGCTTCAGGCCTATCAGGGCCACCTCGGTTCCCTTTTACAGGTACTCCAGATGTAACTTTTCCTGTAAACATAAACTACACTCCTTTAGATATTTTAGAAATGTTTCTGGATTTAAATCTAATGGATATAATTGTCAAAGAAACGAACAACTATGCAGAACAAGAAAGAAAAGCAAATCGGGCCAAGATATCAAGGTGCTCCCGCAGTAAAAAATGGATCCCTACAAATGACAGAGAAATGAAACTCTTCTTTGGGCTAATAATTCTTCAAGGTATTGTCCGAAAACCAAATCAGGCTATGTACTGGTCTCATCGAAGAATTTTGCATACTCCAGTGTACTCAAAAGTAATGCCCGTAAATCGTTTTATTTTGCTTTTTCGATATTTACATTTTTGCAATAATGAAGCTGAAAAAAAAGATGATTTTCCAAATCCAAAACTTTGGAAACTGTATAATGTGATAGAAAATTTAAGGAAAAAATTTTGTAATTTTTACATACCGGAAAGAGATGTATCGGTGGATGAAAGCTTGATGCCTTATAAAGGAAGGTTATCTTGGAAACAGTATATTCCTATCAAACGTGCACGATTTGGAATCAAATTTTTTATGCTTTGTGAGGCGGAAACAGGGTATATTTGTGACTTCATTATCTATACAGGAAATAGTACTGTCTTCAATCAATTGTATACAAATTATGGACTTTTTACAAAAGTCGTCATGCACCTATTGCATCGCTTTCTTGGAAGTGGTTATTGTGTGACTGTAGATAACTATTACATGTCACCCGAGCTTGCAGATTTACTTATAGCCCAAAAAACAGATATTTATGGCACAGTAAGGATAAACAGACGAGATTTACCTACAGAATTCGCTAAAAGAAAATTACAAAAAGGTCAAGTCATAGCTTTTCAAAGAGGTAAGATTTTGGCTATAAGGTGGAAAGATAAGAAAGATGTGTGTTTGATGAGCAGTATTCATGATACTTCCATGGTCAGCCTTAAAAATAAAAAAATGAAGATATACTCAAGCCGAAGATTGTTTCTGACTACAATCTAACTATGGGTGGTGTAGATCGCTGTGATCAGGAAATATCCTTTCATCCAACAATCCGAAAACGTCAGAAAAAATATTATAAAAAGATATTTTTACATTTACTAGACAAGGTACTCTGGAACTCATTTTTGCTCTATAAAAATGTAGTTGGGAAACGTATTTCATTTCTAGAATTTCGAATCCAAGTTGTAGAAGAGCTTTTACATAAATATGATGATGCAGCATCTGGACAAAAGAATGTTGGCAGACCACTTACAATAGATAACCCTGCCCGTCTTACTGAACGACATTTTATAGCCCATATTCCTCCTACTCCTGCGAAACGTGAGCCTACAAGGCAGTGCAAAGTGTGTTGTTCAAAAAAGGATAAAAATGGGAAAAAGATACGGAAGGAAACACGATTCTGGTGTAGTGATTGTGGAGTTGGTTTGTGCTTGGAAAAGTGTTTCCAGTTGTACCACACAAGACTGAATTACTGAACTACTAATAGGTATTCACATTTATTTATTTATTTTTTTCATTTACTTATTTTTTAGAAAATAATTTTTTTTTTTTTAATTTTTAGAAAATAATGCTCCACTAGATTCGAACTTTACAACTGCCATGTTGAGTGGCAGCTGCCTCAAGCAAATATGCAGTAGCCACAAAACTTTAAAAATTTTACACATGTAATTCATAATATCAATTTTTAACTACTAAGTATATTTTATTTTGTACTAAACATTTGATTTTTGCAATAAAAAAATTTGACAATTTGTGTACCCAAATTATCAAAATAACTTGACAGTTAAAGGGTTAATGAAAGAATTGAGATTGGGAAAAATAATCCATTATGTTTCAACTGCCTCAATCACCATAAGGTCATTAATTGTTATTCTAAGTCAAACTGTTCCATTTGCAAAAAGCGATATCACACATATTTACACCCCAAGAAAAAATTTAAAAAAGGTCTAATGCATGAGGGAAAAAACCAGAACGCAATCACACTTACCAGGGCCGCAATGGGGCAACGAAGGTGTTAGATGCAATGTCTGATGAATTAATTTTCTCCTAAGAATCCAAGGTCAGGCAATCGTTCATTGTCGGAGAATAGAGATTTGCTCTCTTTTACTTCAAGTATTATTACTAATAAATCTGAAATGGTTTTGCTGAATACAGCAAAATTAATGATCGGGGATAACTTCAGGATGTTTCATGAAGTGCATACCTTGCAAGATTGCTGAAATCAGTCATGTTTTATTTCAAAGCACTGCACTAATAAACTTAATTTAAAGAAAGAAAAAATATAGTAGTTTCAGGTTTGAAACTACTATAGTGCTTGTCCGTTATAAACTCTGTTGTGAAAACGAGAATTGCAAATCTAAGCGGAACTTTCAAAACAGGAATAAAGCTTTTGATAGTCTCGAATATTACAGATTACACACCTCTAAACAATTTGATATTAATACATTTGAGTTAGATAATTTGAAACTAGCAGACGTCACTTTCAATAAACCAGGTGTTGCGGATATTTTGTTAGGTGCACAAATATTTTACGAACTCTTAAAATTTGATCGGATAAGGCCCCCTGGAAAAGATATAATTTTACAAAATATAGTGTTTGGGTTCATTGCTACTGGGAGTATCCCAATAGAAAACGAAACTTCTGTTCATTGTGGGTTGATTACGGAAAATTTAGGTACAATTTTGAGGAGTTTTGGGGAAATTGAAAATGTCGAAGAAGAAAAGGAAGAAAATAATGAGAGCCTAATTTGTAAAGATCATTTCAGGAATGACGATGGGCGCTATGTTGTTAAAATGCCTTTAAAAAAAGAACCCCAGTGTTTAGGTGAGTCGAAGGCCATTGCAGTTAAAGGACTGAATTCTCTATGGCAATGTTTGAGAAGAGAAATTGAGTATTTGAAATTGGATAGGGAATTCTTAACCAAGTATGAGATTCTAAGCCATATGCAGGCAACTAATGAAATTCCAAAATACATAATGCCTCATCAATGGCATTTATAAACCGGAGAATAGTACTACAAAACTAAACGTTAATGCTTCGCAAGCAACATCTTCTGGACAATTGCTTAATGATAATTTATATGCAGGATATGTTGTCCAAGATTATTTATTTTCTATTTTATTGCGGTTTCTCTACCATGCTATTGTTTTTACGGCTGATATTAAAAAGATGTACCAACAAATTAAGATTAGTCTCAATCAGTGTGATTTGCAGTGTATTTTATGGAAAAATCATAATTATGAAAAAATACATGTTTTTAAATTACTCACTGTTACCTTTGGGTCCAAGTGTGCACCATATCTTGTGATAAGAGTGTTGTAACAGCTATGCAACTACGAAAGAAAGAACTATCCGTGAGGTGCAGCAGCAAGCAGAGACTTTTATGTAGAGGACATTCTAAATGGTGCTGAACACTTATCTTCTGCCATTGAGTTTCAAAGCCAATTAATCCGTTTATTAAAGTCAGGTGGAATGGAACTCCACAAGTGGAGTTCGAATAACCTGTTATTGTTGGAAAACGTTTCAGCTACGGTAGAGGAATATAACTTTGATAGCCAGAACTCTGAAACTGTTAAAACACTTGATCTGCAGTTTAAACGTAAGGAAGACACCTTTTATTTTAATATTCAATCATTTGTGAGTCCTGTGACAAAAAGAATGATGCTATCTGATATTGCAAGATTGTTTGACCTTTTAGATCTTTTGGGTCTGGTCATAGTTACAGCAGAGATTTATATGCAGAAGCTGTGGCTTCTAAAGTGGGATGATGAAATTCCTTTGTACTTAAGAAAAAAAGTGGGATAAATTTCGTGAATAATTACTTGGACTGAGACACGTGAATATAGATTATCATGTCTTATGTACTAATGCACAGCAGATTGATTTGATAGGCTTTGGAGATGCTTCTTAGGAAGCGTATGGCTATGTTGTTTATATTCGTTCAGTATCTCTGACAGGCGAAATCAAAGTGTCACTCTTTTGCAGTAAATCACGAGTGGCACCCATAAAGGAGATGACCATCCCAAGACTGGAATTGTGTGCGGCAGAATTACTTTCAAGCCTTTTAGTCAAGGTTTGAACAGCTTTTGACTTGCAAGTTTGTGGAGTATATCTATACTTGGTTTCTACAGTAGTTCTTGCATGGATTGCTTCGCCCCCTCTATCTCTTAAAGTTTTCGTGGGAAATCGAGTAAAAAGAATGCAAGAAAGAACGAAAGACTTTAGATGGGATTATGTGAATACAAATGATAATCCAGCTGACTTAATATCATGAGATGTTAGTCCTGAAAAAATTCAATGTTTAAAATTGTGGTGGCATGGGCCTGAATTTTTATCAAATACTGAATATTCCAAAATTCAAAGTGAACATTTCACCTCTAGTGAAACTGAACAATTTCAACAAGAAGTCAAAGGGAACTGTAAATTTCAGAACAATGAACTTGGGTTTTTTAGTGAAATTTCTAGTTTTTGATTATATTTTTGATATTACTAATTCTTATTTGAAATTAATTAGAATTAATTCTTATATTTCCTCTTTGCTTAAGTGATTATATTATATTATTAAATTCAATGTAACTGATGTAATTTTTATGTTAAATTTAACTTGTGGTATTTTTTGTAAATTTACTTGAAACCTTGTGGTTTCAAGGTGGGGAATATGTACACGCCACTAGATGGCGCTTTCGTGAGTTGAAAGAGTTTTATGTTTTTTATTTGTATCAAAGAGAGAGAGAGAGAATGCTGTAACGAGGAGTAGGATGGAATGCCGTCCGTCAATAAATAAAGTGTTTGAGAGAAAAAGTGAATATTGCATTCTATATACTTCTTCATGTGTCTATTGCCTCTACATATGTAATCAATATGGATGGGAGAAAAACCGTTTTATTAATCAATTGTTATTTTGAAACTAGTATATCAATACTACAATATTCAAAATACAAATAACTACATAATTTAATTTCACTTATAAATATGCTTTATAATATATATGTGGGGATATTGTAAAGTTTTAATTATTAAGAAATAACTGACATATCTGAATGAATTTTATTCTGCATATAAAATGGTCCATATGTTCATGATGTTATAAATTATAACTATTAATGTTGATTTGTTTGATTTCAAGAAGTCATAGATTGAAACATCCCATAATACGGAGAAGATAGAGTTCGATCTGTTGAATTCCAAAATACTGACTGCTGATTTCAAGAAATACTGGGAAAAATATATAGCTTTGTATGGGGTGACTGTGTTGAGTCTTTAGAATAATAAATATAAATTAAATCTATCTCAGTTATTTTTAGTAAAAATCAAAACTTAATGATAGTGAGGGTTATTTCAATCTACATTCATGAAACCAAACAGATCAACATTAATAATCTACAAATTATATACACAGTGATCAAATATGCAGAATAAATTTTATCTACTTATTTCAGTTGTTTCGTAGTATTAATTAAAAGTTAAAGATATGTTTATATATATATATATAAAATATGTACTCGTACAAGGGATATTGTTACGAAAATTCTCCAGTTTCATGTGGGTGTATGAGTGAAATCAATCCAAGACTGGGGATATTGCAAATGATGTTTTATTCACTAATATTCTGGACAAAATAAACACAGATAGCAAAGATAGGAGAGATAACTGTACAAACTTTTACTGACATTCAAGTAAAATTTCGCAAGCTTATTACTTTGAAGTATGGTCAAACCTCTACAGTAACATTCTACATTTCCAAGGAAGACTTCGAAATCCTCTGCCAGATTCACTTTGCTATATTACCAATGGATTCCAGAGATAATGCAGTCTGACTCCAATTGGTTCCACAATCGATTTACTCTGGTTTCACTTCTCTTCATAATCATAGTCACTCTGTGACATCACAGGGAGAATTTGGGAAGAAATTCATTTAATTTCCCCCCCCCATTGAGATTTCGACAAGATTTCAGCTCTTTCAAGAACCTTCTTTGTGTCAACAAGCTCCTCGCCAAGTCACCAAATCTATCACCAAGGTTGAGAGGGTATTACTTAAGCTTTCCTTGACTAACCAAGATGAAATCTCTATAAATGTCTCTTCTCCTTTATATGAAAAATGTTGCAGGGAAGTGTCATTGCAGATTCATGATATATATGTTATATTTAAAATGATTTATTCAAAAAAAATCTCCATGGTTTTACTGATAAATAAAAAGAAAGCAAATTATTTTATTATAAAAAAATTTGTGTTCGCAATTCAATGCAATGCAAGACATTTCTTATTGATTTGTACTTTTGTTATTTTTAATGTATTTAAAGAATTCGCTGGCTGTTAAAGTTCGTCATGAATTGAAAATTTGTCTTTTATATATTATTATACTTGTATTAATAAATCACTCAAATAATTTAATTTGCAGTTCATTTAAAAATAATCTTGAAACAGTTGTATATATACAACTAATTCATGACAAATAGTTATTATTTTTAATAAAATTTTATTTTCAACTTTGAATATTTTTTTCATTAAATCTCACTGCACAAAGTATAAAAACTCTAACTCAAAATTGTAATTACCCCTTTTTCTATTTATCATTCAAAATGATTAAAAATAAATAAATAATCATTTTAAATAAAATTGAGCTTTTAAAAAAATCTGTAGCCCTTTGAAGCGGAAGATTGTTACTGAAGCAGGAACTCCTGATATTCGTCCAGAGATGAAAAATCGTAAAGTTCAAGTAGATGCAGGAAATTTAATTTCCCGTCGAACTACTTACACACAAACAGGTATTTGTTTTTAATCTTGACTTTGAAACATTAGTACAAAGATTATATATATAACATGATTTAATATTTAAAAAAGTATGGTTGTGTGCATGGTCTTTTATTGTAAAATATTTTTTATGAACCTCAGCTTAGATGTCAGTTATTATAATAATTTGCTGTATAGTTTCTAAGCTTGCAATGAACATGATGATGTGGTCCCATTTAACTTGTTTTGAAAATTCTCTTCTCAATGCGTCAATCCTGTATAATTCGCTAGAGAAACATCTATAATATATTTTAGTTTACTCCTCTTTAATGTATCTTAACATAAGAATTTCATAACATAAACCTCTATAATAAGTTTAAAAAAAAAGATATATAATTAATTCAGTAAAATATTATGTACATATAAATGAAAGAATCAGTAAAATAGTTCATGTATGCCACTTATTATCAGTAAATTCAGGTAGTTTTATTTTAATTATTAGAAAAAAATTCTTTTTTTTTTAAATAAATGCAAAGGACTCTTAAAATATTCAATGAAAATCAATTTAATGAGCTAAAAGCTCACAAGCATGTTTATGTATTGTTACAAAAATTCTGGGCATATAACAAGTGAAATCAATTCAACACGGGGGATAATAATAAATGACACTTTATTTGCAAATATCCAAGGCAAGACATCATACAATTAACAAAGTTTGGACAATAACAACACAAATAGGAAAACACAGCACTTAAATAGATTAGAGATACAGATACAGGATTAAAAACAATATGTGTAATGACAGTCACAATTGTATCACCAATGTTCAGCTTATTAGCTCACACTATGTACAAATATCTGCAATAATTCTCTGCACTTCCAAGGCAGGCTCTGACAGTTACCATCAGATATCTCCAATTCACTTCTCCTCAAATTTATTCAGGTCACTACCGGCAGTCATTCCTCTCAGCCAAATGTTGTCCGCTTCCAGTCGATTTCTCAACTGATCTCATAAGCAGACTCCAAAGAAAGACTGACTACTCTGTCTCAGGTTCTTGGTGTATTTATACTTATTCCAGCCATGCATGATGTCACAGGGAAAGTTTGGGAAAAGTCTGTAACTTTTTTCCCAATCGAGTTTTGGCCTAGGTTTCATGCACTTTTGTTTTGTTGTCAAAATAGCCAGTTTGACAATGTTTAGGAGTCATTGCATAAACTTTCCTTGGCTGACTGATGAAGTCTCTATAAATGCGTCTTTTCTTTTATAAGAGAACCATTGCAGGGAAGCATCTCATGTTCAAAACAGTGTGTTGTGAAAAAAGCAGAAATTAAATTTACTTAAATTCACCAAAATTGTGTCATTATATTAAAATTTTTATCCATTAATATAGAATAACTAATTATAATAAATAAGTATTTTTCCCATTTAAAATATTATTCATCTGCATGTCTTTGTATTGTCTCAGTATAAAATATTGATAATAAATAAAAGTATAAGATGAAAGAAAGAAAAATATTGAAACTTTTGTTAACTTTTTGTGATATTTTTTAAAAGTTAGTTGACAAAAGTGTTTTTCTGTATGAGTTTGATCATAAAAAATCTTTAATTTTCCCCTTTAAAGAATTTATCTGAATATTTGAATTTTCATAATTGTTAAGAATTCACCATTAACCATTAGGAATTAGATAAGTCTGAGGTTATGCTAGTGTAACATTCAAATTACTTGAATTAAATGCTCTTTAAATTTACTGAGGTATAATTAACCTTTCCAAGATACATTTTTTATATATATTCTTGAATGCTTATAAGGCTTTTGAAAATCTGGAATATTTTCAAGTAAATGTACTAAAAACTCAGGCATATGGATCAACATTACAATTAAATTTACTTAAAAATAAAGAATTATAGGTATAATAAAAATTTGAAAGCTGAAAAATTAATGTGAAACATTTAAATCTTTTCTCGAAAAATCACATTTTAAATTTAGTAACTATTCATATGTTCCCAATATTAGTTCATTATTAATGTGGTATGAATGCTGAGTCATTATGATGTGCTGTTAAACATTTGACCAAAATTGTATGAATGGGTTGAATTTTTTCAAGCTATTTAAATTTTAAAAATCATACCATTTTAAATTGGTTGAGGTATTATATATCTTGGGATACATTTATTAGATTGATTTTATAATCTGCCAGTCATATAAATCTCTGTAATTAACAAATACCTTCCGTGTGTAACGGG
Source organism: Nephila pilipes (assembly GCA_019974015.1). Lineage (NCBI taxonomy): Eukaryota > Metazoa > Arthropoda > Arachnida > Araneae > Nephilidae > Nephila > Nephila pilipes. Next base: position 852,716 of record BMAW01083370.1, read on the forward strand.
CTGATGCACATTGATGATGCATGATGGTTGGGGTCTCAAGTCCTCCTTAAGAGTGGTGTGGAAGTTTGTAGAGGGAGAGAGGCATCAACTTGGGTGTTATCCTCATCATTTAACCAAGCTTCAAAATTACAGGTCATTTCCCCTCGTGTTGATCTCAGTTTGTTAATAAAAACGATTGTACATTAATGGAGCTAGAGCCAAATCTGACTAGATGTGCACCAAACAATTTTTGATAATAGAACAAGTTATAATTATTTTATTCGAAATAAAAAAAAAAAAGATAAAATTTAAATAAAACGTTTGATTGTTAAATAATTATTTTAAAAATAGTTGGTGATTAAAAATAATGTGATAAAAATTTATTGGAAAAGATTAATTTGATCATTGATAAATACTAAAGGGTTAAATGTGATTTAGAAATTCAAGTTTGTATAAAAATGCAAATAAATTGTGATGGCGATTTCCTCCCACCAAATCTGATAATTGTTGAGCAGTTGATTTTAAAAAAGTGCAACCATAATGATTAAACACTGGACATATAAATAAAATGTGATCACAGTGTATGGGACATAGTAAGAAAAACACTTGGAAACTGCCTCACCGAAATAGTCCTCCATTGAGAAATAAAACCAGATTTGGAAAAAAGAAAATCTAAATGTAAAATTTTTATTAATTTTTTTGTGTTTCTGAATTCATTTTCTACTTAAATGAATCATATATATTATGTAAATTATATTCATAATTTTATGTACCATATTTAATATCTCGATCAAACAGATTTAATTAGATATTTTTAAAAAACTTTGAAACATAGAATTTCTTCTTCTATGTGTGTGATTATTGCAATATTTTATTTAATATTAAAATAATATTTTTAACATAATATTTCTCTCCCTTTCAGATGAACTGATAAATTACCAACCACCTTTAAATAATACTACTTTTAGTAATGAAATTATAGCTCAAAGTAAAAAACTTGCTGCATCTGATAAGATTGATTCAGCTGTAGCTACTGATCTAATGGCAAAGAGTTTTGATAAGCGAAGAAACTTCATTCTTGTAGAACGACCTGTAGTTTCATTTGTTAAAGAAAAGTATCCACTTCTCTTCAATTGCACTGAAGTATGTACTAAAGATTGTTTTTAACAATAATATATTTTTTTTAATTATAACTTCTAAATCATTGGTATATTGAAAGAGAATGTTTGTTTGAATATGATTTTCTAAAGTTTCATGTAATGAGATTATTTTGTATCTCAAAAATTATTTTTTCACATTGGGAAGTAGTGATCTTTTGTGAAATAAGTAATCTAATTAATATTGAGAAAATTGAGAGAGGAAAAAATCAGCTTATATAATTGTAATGATCTTAATAAACAATTTCTGGTATGTTGTTGATGGCATTTTATTGTTAAAAGCTCTTGTAACTTTAGAACCCCTTGATCCATTTTTAGGCTAAGCACTGTTTATAACAAAAGTATTAACCCTTTGATGGTTAGGTGAATCAGCAATTTTCACTCTCCTATGATGCACAGTGCTACGATGAAACGATCGCTGAAAGTGGCAGCCTTTTTCTCTCTAATGGCCTTCGAAAATGTCACTCTTCTGACGGTGGTACGGATAGCTCACTCACTTTTAAAAGATAGTTTTTAAAAATTATTTGTGGTATATTAATGCAATATTTACACCAATAAATATTACAAATATTCGTTTCTAAAATATTGAGTTTATAAACAATTATTTGCGGAATATTAATGTAATATTTAGACTAATTGTAACTTGCATTTTTAAACAATTCAGTAATTGATAAATATTACAAATATTAGTTTCTAAAATATTAAGTTTTTAAACAATTATTTGCTCTATAATAATGTAATATTTAGACCAATTGTAACTTGTGCTTTTAAACAGCTCAATAAACTATAAATATTACAAATATTAGTTTCTAAAATATGGAATTTTTAAGCAATTATTTGTGATATATTAATGTAATATTTACAGCATTATAACTCGCACTTTTAAACTATTCAATAAATGTTAAATATTATAAATATTAGTTTGTAAAATATGAAATTTAAATATCTAAATAAATACACACAATTTTAACAATTTTAAACTTTATAAAGCTGTAAGAGGTAAAGCTTTTTTTTTTAATTGTTAATTTATCTAAAATTCTTTCTGAATGTGATACACACGTGTAATGGAGCATTACAGTCTTTACTATAAATGCACAATTTTCTGTAACAAAACTCCTGCCATATTACACAAGAAAAATAACTAGATTAACAACTGAATCTGTAACATTTTCCTTATTATATAAAAAATTTTACGGTGCCCATACTACCATATGTATGCTATCAACTTAAATTTTGCCAGTAAATATCGTTTGTAACACGAATAATGCAGGATAATATACGCAGTCAAACTCAGCTCGTCGGCGTCCATTGGGGGAAAGTTTTGCTGCCTGAGTAGGGTTCAACAGCAACCATTTGGATTGAAAAACTTTGAACAAACTGAACTCATCAGTGTCCATTATAAAACGCTATTTGGATGATGAGCTGGATTCGTTCATAACCATTGAAAGGTTAATATATCTGTTTGATAAAATAGCATTGTAAGTTCAAATAAAAGTAATATTTTGTATATATTCATATCTATGTTCATGCTAATTCCTCAAAAGAAAAACTAATTGCATTAGAAATAACAAGTAGTTATGTAATATGACTTGATATCAAATCTTTATCATGATCTTTAAATTTTTATTAAATGTGAAGTATTTTAATTTTTATGTGATAGACTGCTTAAATTGGAAATATTTATTTTCTTAAAAAAACTTACAATGTATAAGTAAACTCTTTCTCTGTTGAAAGTTTTTAAAGATCATTGATTATGTGTGATCAAGAGTCTTAAGAATTTGTAATTTTCAAAATCTCATGCACAAGGTATTAAAATATGTCTTATACTTAGTTCCATTGGTTTATATAAATAAGTAGTGTATTACAGCAGTAATATGATCTGGAATCATACAAATTAGAAAAAAACTATTGACCATCTCTTCTTATTTCAGTAGTCTTCAACTATTATTTTGTTTCATTTATTCAATATTCAAATAATAAAATTTTGAAGCTTAAAGTTTTATTTGAAATTTTCTGCAGAAAAATTAGATATCACGTTAACTGTATCAGTTTATACAGCATATATTGGTGCTTCCCATGAAAATATTTCAATGCAATTCAAAATTATAACTGATAAATGTACTAAAAAATATGTTGAAAAACATTATACTTTCTTTCTTTATTTTTTTCATCAAAAATCAATCACTTTCAGTGATTGATTAAAGGAGAAATCTAAAGTAATTAAATTATGAAATATTGAAAACATCTAAAAACTTCTTGTTTTCCTCACTAAAAACCCTCAATTACATAAAAATATGAGCAATAATTTTCATTTAAAGGTTATTATTTTTTATTCTATGGTATATTTGTGGGGGGGGGAAATGATACAATATATTTTTTTTTACTTGAAGGGGAAAACTTCATTTGAAGATTTCAGCTATGAATGTAGATCAGGGGTCGGCAAAGTGGGCAATGTTGACCCCTGGGAGTCGATATAGTATAATTAGGGGTTGATTCGATCTAGGGGGTCGATGAATATATACCAATGCCATTTATAATTGCAATATAGTCAGTAAAATTTTTTAGCTTATTTAATTTCTCATTTCTGCATATTTTTGTGAGTAAATATTTATCCTTTTTTTTGCCATTTAAAGTATGCGTGTTTCATGATGGGTTCTCATTCTGAGACTTGTGAAAAATTATTCTTTTTCCTTTTTGTTACAAGATGGCCCAAATTAGAGCACAACCTCTTAAATCATGACTGTTTGATAAGTTTTTCGAAGAAAATGATGAACTATCAAATTAACCAATTATTATTACACGCTGAAATACAATAGTTGTCAAAGGTGCATGTTTACAAAAATTTGTTGAATTCTTTAAACAATTGCAGAATTTCTTACTGAAATTAATCCAGCCTTAAGTGACAAATTGCAAAAAAATAAAAAAATAATACCTCTTATTTGGCCAGTGTATTTACAAATTTCAATGATATTCAAACATGTCACTCAGAAAAAAATATTACATTAATTCCAGCATGAACAATTATTTTAAGCTTTCAAGTTAAATTAAAATTCTTTTAGTCTTCATTGTTACTTTAAGATTTTCAATACTTTTAAATTTATGACTACTGGATATATCCAATGTAGAATTGGAAATACATATAAATCATCTTCAAAAATTAAGCAATGATTTTAGATTATGCCTTGGAGATATTAAAAATAAAGATATCCCAGAATGGACTACAGCTCCACTTTCTGCTCATGTTGAAAATAATGACAGTGATTTTCAAGATGAAGTAATTGAATTATTTGTTGACCTTGAAGCAAAGATGTTTTTTAAAAATTTAACTGTAAATTAACTTTGTATTAATATAAATAATACACAAAATATCCAAAACTTGTAATACTGCATTTCCCTTTTTAATTGCATTCCCAAGCTCATGTATGGTTGAATTTGGCTTCAGTCATGTTAATTCTATTTCAACAAAGAAGAGAAATTCATTGAATATGGAGCTCCAAGGTGAAGTAAGACCAAAATCAACAAACTTTGACCCAAATATTGCTAATCTAGTCAAGAGTCATTAAGCATATCCCTCCCATTGATTTTTGTAAAAATTCGATTTTGTCAAAATCAAAAGAGAGAAAATACTTAACTGTTTCATAAATGATTTAATTTGTTTAAGAAACAGGTAATTTTTTTCCATCATTTTTATAGAGGGAGTTGATAAGAGAATTTTAAAATTTTTGGGGTCAGTGATCGAAGAAGTTTAGCAGCCCTTGATGTAGATAATGGATATGTGCCTCAATTCATACTGGCTCACATTTCTTTCTAAAATCTCAGAATATTTATAAAATTATTGCTGTTTGATTAATATGTTTTAAGAAAATGTTATCTGAAATCAAGGGGGGAATAGTTTTTTAGACTTTAAATAAATATATTTTGCTCTTTAATTTTATAATTTATTTTTTTAAAAAAATATGTATGAAAGATTTTATTCAATAGCATAACTACAGAATTCTAATAGTACAGTAATCCTTCCATTTACACAAGTTCATATGTGCTTTTGTGCAACCAATTTTCATTACAATGCATTATAGGAAAACAAACACATGTTGAAAATCAATGAAAAAAATTGCTTAGATTTGTCAAAAAGTGGTTTTTTTTTTTTTTTTTTTTTTTTTTTTTTTTACTGCCTGAAATTTTTTTAAAAATCTTGTTAAAACTTTTCTATTCCATCTCTTAAGTTTCTTAAGAAGAAGGGAGAAAGAAGAAATTCTAACAGTAAAAGTTAAATGCATATTTTATGACCTAGATATAATAAAATAATTGATTTAAATTTCATTGTATCATTTATACTGTTTCCATTTATGTGTAACTTTTGTGGAACCAATTGTATAAATGAAAGAATGGCTGTATTTACTTTACATCTTTTCATTGCAATCTGGGAACCATTTGGTTTAGTTGAATTATGATAGCAAAATAAATTTCATTTGGTAGGATAGAAAAAAAAATAATTGAAATCTGTAATAGGTGATGTACAGAAACCACTAATTATTGAAATAAATGTTTCCATCATATAAAGATGTGATTCTTGTTATCTGGTATCAAAAATGTAATGAATAATATGTGCTTATATTTTATACAAAATGATTTATTCTAAATATGCCCATTTTTTGGATATATGTTGCATTTATTTAAACCAAAGATATAAGAAAAATTATTTTGAGATATAGCAAAATAACTTCTGTTTCTAAGTATTTATTTAATGTATTGATTTAAATTAAGTACACCTAATTTTTTTATTAAAAATAAAAGTATATATTTTAATATTTTTTTCTTTGGAATTACATAAAATTTTTATTGAATTTTAGGTTCGTAATGAACTTGATCGCATATTTTATAATGGCAAGTGTCAAGAATTCATTTCCAATATTGAAAAGTATGCTCCACATGTATTAAGTATGGCAAGAGATGATGATCCACTTTTAGAAACTACTAAAAAGAAAATGGAATTATATCCGACGAATATCCAGAAAAAATGTAAGCTTGATAGGAGATAAGGTTTTTTTCTTTTTATAATTATATAGCTGAACTTCTCGAAAATGATACTCTTGAAACCATGCTTTTAATGTTCAATTATATTGTTTTTTCCTGTTATACAAAAAAGTAAATGGAACAAATGTGATATTGTAATCTATTGGTGACTTGGTTAGAATGGCGACAAAATAAGGTTGCCAAGATTTTGATTGCATAATAATTTTTTATTGTTATTTATATATTTTTGCCACATTCATCACAAATGTAATTTTTTTGCTTATTGGAAAATGAATAAATATAACAAAAAATAATTTTTAATATGTAAGAATTATTGTCCTACCAAAGTTTCTAAAAATTGAAAAATTGCCTGAAATTATTGTAAAAGCTAGTAATGAAAGGAGCTGAAAGGAATGAAGGCCAAAGAAAAATACTAACTGGTGAAGTAATGAAGCAAAGCAAAAAAAATTTTAAAAATAAAACAATGTATAAAGTAAGACAAAAAAAACTACATCGATTCTGGATACAGTCAAAAATAATTGCCAGCAAAAGGGTTTCATTCCATTTTATATTCCTATTTAGTTGCCATGGTTGCTAGCTAGCTGCATACTCAAATTGTAATTCTAAAAAATACTAATTGTGTAGCTGGGCTAATGCATATTAAATGTGTCAATGCTGAAAATTCTCATCTCAGGGTAATGCAGAAATGAGGAAAAAGTTGGAGTGTTTTTAGGTACCCTTATTTTACCATGATTCAAAATAAGAGGTCTCATTGCTAATAGACCTTATAATGTTTCTAAGTGCAACATTAATCAAAACATTCCCAATATCCTCAAATTTATGAAAACATTCAACATATGTGTGTGTGTATATATATATATATATATATTGGGTTGGCAACTAAGTAATTGCGGATTTTTTTTAGAAAATCGAAGACAATTTTTCATGTAACTAAATAACTTTATTCTGTAATGTATTGCCTATTTTGATCAATGACCTTTTGCCATCTTTCAGGCAGCATCATAATCCCACATTCATAAATCTTCTGGTTTTTATTAGCAAAAAACTGAATCAGGTACGATTTGACATCATCATCATTATTGAAATTTTTACCATTCAAGGAGTTTTGTAAAGATCGAAACAAAAAGTAATCAGATGGTGCAAGGTCAGGACTATATGGTGGATGTGGCAAAACATCCCAAAAAAGCTCCAATAATTTTTGCCGAGTGACCAAAGATGTGTGTGGCCTTGCATTGTCATGATGGAATACACCTTTTCGATTTGTCGATTCGGGCCACTTTTTTTCAACTGAATTGTTTAATTTCATTAGTTGTTTAATGTAGACATCAGAATTGATCGTTCGGTTGAGTGGTAAGAGTTCAAAGTAGACAATTCCTTTGTAATCCCACCAAACTGATAACAAAACCTTCTTTTGATGAATATCAGCTTTTGATGTTGTTTGAGTGTGTTCACCTGGCCTGCTCCACGATCTTTTCCGCTTGATATTGTTGTAAACAACCCATTTTTCATCGCCAGTTATCAGTTGTTTTAAAAATGGATCATTTTCATTACGTTTCTTTAGCAAATCGCAGCTGTTAATGCGTTGCGTTAAATGCGTTTCTTTCAGTTCGCGAGGAACCCATATATCGAGTTTTTGAACATAGCCAAGTTGTTTTAAGTGATTTTCAATGCATGTATGTGATAAATGAAGCTTCTCTGCAATCTCACGTGTTGTACTGTGACGATCCGAATCGATTATTGCTTTGATTTGGGCGTCATCAACTTCAACTGGACGACCAGAGCTTTTTCATCTTTGAGTGAAAAATAACCAGAACGAAATTTGGCAAACCAATTTTGACACTGCCATTCTTTTAAGGCTTCGTCACCATAAACATCACATAACTTTTTATGAGCTTGTGATGCGTTTTTCCCTTTGCGAAAATAAAAAAGTAAAATATGACGAAAATGTTCCTTTTGATTTTCCATTCTTCAACGAAGGCTAAGCGAAAACTACGCAACCGATCAAAAAACTTTTTTTACTGATTGACAGCTGAATTGCCAACTATCAAATAACAAAATGTGTTTTACACTTGTACTACGTCTTCAAACCTAAAAATTCAACTGATGCCATCTATGAGTGAAATCCGCAATTACTTAGTTGCCAACCCAATATATATATATATATATATATATTGTATAAAATTTTAGCATTATAAAAATAGTTAAATAGATTTGATAAATTATCTATCAGAAACCGAACTTTTTTCCTCAGTTTTTATGCCCTCACTATACTATTCATATCTTAAACTAAACTATGACAAACCAAAAAAATGGATGATTTATTGCGGTGAAAAAAACTTATACTCGAAAAAAAAATATTGCCTATTAACAAGAAGTTTCTTATCAAAGACATATTTTCTGTATTGTAGTATGTAGTATGGAGTTTAGAATAGTTGAAACCAACTCTCTATCAGGTTTTATCGTTTTTTATTGATCATGGCAATAAAAAATTGTCTTCAATATTTCACTTGAAACTTGAACTAGCGGTATATGCGACTTAATTTAAACTAAAAAACACATGTAATTTATTTTGAGTAATCAATGTTGGCTCGAATTGGCGATATCATGTGATCCTATTGCGCCACATAACACATCAATCAATAACTCCCGAGACTAACCCAGAGATGGCGCTCGTAGTAAACCAGTAACCAGGTCTTTCTAGAGTACTAACCTTTGCTTGAATCGTGTCAAAATTTTAAGTGAATCGAACCAGAAACAGCTGAGTTATCGAGGTTGGAGTAAAGTCGTTTTGTAGTTTGTTTAAATGGAAAAGCCGAGTTTCGGTTTCTGATAAAACATTGTTTTTAATGGGTAAAAACACCGTGCAGTAAAACAATGGATTGAAAATGTTACCCGGACTCTTATCCATCAAAGCAGCGATGTTGGTTTGTCAAGTTTAAAGACGGATAGAGCTTACCCTTCAAATGCGCAGCATCCGGAGTAGACCTGTAAGCCGTGCAGAAAATGTGAGAAGTGACAAAAAATTCATAATAAGATCAGAAAGTGAGCTCCTGAGATTGCTGAGATGACCAGATATCATAGTGGAAGTGTATTTACGAAAAAGGTTTTTGAGTGAAGCGAAAAGGTTTTCCAAGTGGGTGCCGATGATTCTTTCGGATGGAACAAAAAGCAGCAACAAGTTGATGATTCAGAGCTGTTTGATTCGCGTATTTTACAGAACAAAAAAAAAAGATTCTTACTTGGGAAAAAAAAATGGGGTTTGGAAAAGCGTTGAGCGTGTGTACACCTAAGTGATTGAACAAAAGTGTTTTAATTGATGAATAAAAAAAAAATTTGTTTTCAATGTTAGACTCGGAAGTTATTGATCGATGTGTTATTTGAAAACATCAATTGTTTTCAATTTAAAACATAGTAAAAAAAATTTAAAAAGTTCTATGTCAAGTTTTGCAAAGAACACATTTAGCCACTCAAGTGTTCTTTCTTTTTAATAATTTTTATTTAATTACACAATTAAATATAAGAATTAAAGCAAGTGAGGAAATATCAAGAAATGTATAATAGTAAACTTTTTCAATATTAAAATTAAAGCAAATGATAAATTATTGAATTGAATATATTTAAGCTAAATGATATTAAAATTGAAGCAAATGATAAAAAATTGAAAAGTAATCCAATAGCCCCTTAGTGGCGAAAAAAAAATGTCTGCCTCACAGCTGTCTCAAAATTCTAAATTTTATTTATTTTCAGTCATATATTGATTCCAGTTTACATATGATTTAAGGTAATACATAAATCAATAAGAATACTTAATTTTTATATTAGTTTCACTTCAACCCAATAAAAAAATTGGGGGAAATTTATTACAACTTATATTTGAAAATTGAGTTCATTAGTGGGGAAAGCAGGTATCAGACATATATTACATATATTTCATTTCAATCCAATAAAAAATTCAGGAAAAAAGTTTCATCATATTTTAACTGTCCCATTTATGGTCCCAATTCAACATTAACTTCATGCAACATAAAATATCGTTTTTTTATATGTGTTTTCTTGTAGATGCCCAAGAAGTTGGTGCTATTCTTATGATTTCCTCACTGATGCATGAAGACAGAATCTATCTGAAGCTTCTTGATAATGTAAATATATATATTTTTTAATCTTAGCAATTTTTTACTTTAAAATTTTTATTTGTAGAGCAAGGGATGAAAAGGAAATTTTCTAGATTTTTCTATTTGTTAATTAAATTTTCTATTAGATTTCCCCCTTGTCTTATGACTAAAATGGTATTGATATTTTAATTATTCAATCTTTTTGTTATTGTATATATAAACTGTTTTAGAACTTTTTCACTGAATATTGTTTGATTGACTAAGAAGCTAATATTTTGTAGTATAGATGCTTTGTTGTGTTTATTTTTTTATAGCTAAATATTTTTACTTTTTTAAAAAAAAATAAATCTGCACATATCCATACTAGTTATGTCATTATTGGACTTGTTCAGCACCACAGCAATGTGTATTAAATATTTTTGAAACTTTGTTAGGTGGTCATGGATTCTGCCAAACATTTTCTTATCAGATAAGATTTTTACTCCATGTTTTTTCAAAATAGTATGAGACTATCGTAGTAGGCTATAGATTGTAGAATATAGTTACTACATAATGTAGATTATAGCAATTTAAACTTCTTTTTGTGGTATAATTTTCTTGCAGCATTAATTAGTTCAAATATTTTTGTACTAAATTCAGATTTTGGTATTAAATTTATTAAAATATTTTGATAACATGACCTTGTAAAATATGAAAAAATACAAATGATGAAGTAAAATCTTTTAAGAAGGAAGAGTAGAAGAATTTTCTTTTATTGACAGTAAGGGAATATAAGTAGTCTTATTTATAAAGTAACAAATAGAAACTACAAAGTAAGAAATTTATCCCCCCCCCACAAAAATAACATTTCAAAATGTATAAAACTTGAAAGATTATATATCCACATTTGCATATTTTGTGATCTCATTTATTATGTTAATACTAAAAATTAATTTGCAACATCTGAAATAATACTTGTTGAAAAGGTGTCTGGGAAAAAAATAATTATTAGAGATGAAACATGAAACAAAAAAGTGTCTGGAAAAATAATAATTATTAGAGATGAAACATGATCTGACTGCAGATGCTACAAAAACATACTTAAGTATTAAATCTCAGGTACTCCTGCTAGAATCAAAATATCTATACTTAAGAGAAATAACTAGCCACATTTAATTTCATTTATGTTGTTACAATTTGTTGTTATGAATCTTTGAACTTTACTATGAAGTTTGTGAAAGTTGAAATATCATTCACAGCTGACGAAACATCTCATGATCTTTTTTAAATATTATTCTTAGAATTAATGAATTTTTACTATTTTTATTATTAAAATTTTGAATTAGTCAATTGTTTCCCCTTTTCTCTTAATTATATTTTCATTTTATACATACCTAATATAGCACTTAAGACTTGTGTCTGGTATGTAACCATATCAATTAAATAAAATTTAAATTTGTGTATTTAATATTATAAAGGGACTCTGTATATTGTATGAAAAACCAGAATGCAGCTTTCATTGACATGGTGGTGGCATCCTAGTGATCATGGTTGAGAACTTGCAATCAGCATTTCCATTAAGTTGTGTGTTTGATTCTGAATGCCACTAAAGACTTTCTGTGTAGCTGGGCTGATGTACATTAAATCTGCTAAGCTTTCAATCCTCCCATCAATGTAGTATGAAAGTTTAGAAAAGGGGGTGCTAGCTTAGGTGTTTTCCTTGTTATCACCAATAGCCTTCGTCTTGCTACATAGTGCGATGCTAATTAAACCAATTTCATTGTCATTATATGTGTCCACCTCTGATAGATATACTATGTTATCACAGAATTGGAACCATTGCCAAATTATGTTTGATTCAAAATCATTTTAAGTTCTTAGGCAATTTCTCCTTCATGAAATAATAAAAATTCGGTTGATCTGTTCTTGGCTCCAAATTTTAAAAATTGTTTTACCAATCAATATTCTGAATTTTAAGGTAAACTATTAACAAATAATAATATTTGAAAAAAAGTGTATTTTATGAAGATAACAATGTTTACTTTAAAAAAGAATTATGGCTTGTGTTGAAGCTGAAAAAGGATTGTTCTTGGAAAGCAAGTCATCTTTTGTAACATTATGAAATTATGTTTCTGGTTTCCACATTTTATGCCTAAAATTTATCAATAGAAATCATAGAATATGGTTTTGCTATAACTTTTGACAAAGCATGTATTTGCTCATGTGCTTTGTTTTACTTCTTTGGAAAATGTGAGTGATTGCAAGCTCATCTATAAACCAGAAAACTAACAAAGACATCCCTTTCCAAATTCTTTTTGCCCTGATGGCCCGCAGTCGAGAATCTTCACACACAATGCTACTAACATTTATTGGTAAGTGAGCCATAGCATTATTCCACTAATGTTTGGAGGCCTCTATATACTTGGGGTCTAAATGTTATGAATCTGAATGCCAAGTTGTTTGAATTCTAGTTTTCTAAATTTTGAAACCTAAATTTTAATTTACTTTCAAATTTTCAGATATGTGTGTATGCTTAAGGACAATCATAATGATAATTTTCAAAATCATCATCATAGTGAACAAAATTGATATCTTTACTCAAAGGGAATCAAATTAATCAACATGATTATCTTTTAAAGAAGCCTATACAATTATAGATACTCAGTGAATAAAAAAAAAACTTGAATAATATTCATGAATGATACTGAGTATTACAAGGTATTTGGCATGTTCTGTTGGCTGGAATTTCTGACTTGGGAGATAAATATATCTTTATGGTCAATTGTTGTAATGGGAAGACACCATGGAATTTCACAGTCCGAAGTACCTCAAAAATTAATTCTAAATCATAAAAATTGATTAATAATGATATAAAACTATAATCTGGCTACACTATTTGATACAGGGAAACTTATATTTCTAACTTATTCAATTCTGTTTGAATCAATAAATTTTTTCTTGTAGAAAATGTATTCTAACATTTCATCTCTTATACTTTAACGTAGAAAATTGATTATCCATTTTACACAAAGGCAAACAATTGCATATTTTTTTATAAAAAAAATCAAAACTCTGAGAATACTATTTAATAAATAATTTACGTGTGTTATATCCATAGTAATTTATATCAATTTTGAATCATTTCTTCTACTTGAAAATGTGTTCAAACTTTGGGTCCTATTCTTTAACATTAGCCTTAAGGAAATATGTAATCAAAGGCTCCAGTCATAAAAACTACCTACTGTAAGACTTCAAATTTATAACTATTGTTTAGGTACATTGTGGATTGTTAAAAATGAGAAAGATATGATAATTTTTTTTTTCACTTTTGAGTTAATAACATTTAAAAAAAACAGCTATTATATAAAAATAAAGTATTAAACTATGAATATTATATTTTAACTGAAAAATAACTTAAATGATTTTAAAAGCTTTAAGTATGTGAATTAAATTTTGCCATTTACTTCAAAAATAAAATCTTTTGATTCAGTGAACTTCTTATTAATAAGAACACTCCAATTTTTGAATCTCAGCAAGTTTTTCCCCCACTTTTTGCAATTATTTTTACATAAGTTGTAATTTTCAAATATATGAATAATTTGTACCATTGATTAATTTTTTTTAAAAAAATTTGAATTATATATGTTTAATGTCCATTGTATTTGCATTTATTTTGAGCAATAGATGCTAACCCTTATTTAAATTTGTTGTGCAGTTCTTATTAACTATTTCTGTATCTTAGCTTATATATATATATATGTATGTATATATTGTTATTCCACTGTACGAGATTGATCTTTTCAGAAAATAATTGAAATAATTAGAACAATAAAAATAAACTATGAGAAGCTATGTTTTTTTTTTAATAATTAGCTTTTCAAAGCAAAAAATAATGAAAATTATTTACATCTTATTTTTATGATGGAAATTTGCTTTTGATAATTTTTTATAGATCACCTTTTATTATTAAAGTTATTACCTTAAAACAATTGTTCAACCATATTGGTGATAATTTAATCATAGCCCTAGATGAATTCAAATGGCAGTTATTATAATAATTGCAAATTGTAATGAAATAAATCACATATTTACTAATAAAAATAATGACTTACTAATGTCATAAGATCTAAAAGTAGCATAAAAATGCAATTTGTAATGTATTTTTAAAAATTTAGAATTTTCATATAGTTTTCGAAATTTGGATTTATCATGATTTCATATTCATAATGTGAGCAAAATTATTAAATATTTACCGTAATGTTCAGATAATAGTCATATTAATTGTGAGTACAGTACTGTAATATTTTTTGAAATATATCTGGAGTTGCTAAGCATTTGTTGATAGGGCCAATTTTTATAAGCTTTTTACAAAAAGAATAAAAAAAAAGGTAAGCAGCTAGTAAAAATATTTTGTGGTTCAAAAAAAATAGGTAGAAAAAAAAAATAGATTGGAAAAGATTAGTTTGACCACTTATAAATAAGAAATGTGATTTAGAAACCCAATTTTGGTGGTGGGTTTTCTGCACTAAATCGGACAACTATAGAGCAGATGATTTTAAAAAGTTTGACAATCTTGAGGAAACACTGGACACATAATTAAAATGTAATGCACAGTATATGTGACATAGCAAGAAGGTCATCTGCAAGCAGTTTCATCCAACAAAAGGTATTTTTGCATAAAGCATGTATGTCCAATTCGGAAGCAGGTTAACTTTACATCCATTCTTTGCGGTAGAACTTTAGCCCATGCTCCAATATTAGGCTGCCTGGACTGAAGATTGTTGTGAGTTTGGAGACAGTTTCCTGCCATGATGTTTCAATGACTTTTCATTGTCAGAAAAAGAAACTGCTAATTGCAGAGGATTTGTAGCTGATCTTGATGCCAAGAACACCAGTTCATTGCCTAAATTTTTGATGGGGCTAGGTGTCCAATAAAATTTTACATTATAACCTTTGCTGTACATATATCCTATGATGTGTGCAATATCAGTCTCCACAGGGTGACTATGATCATCCAGAATTTTCAATGTATCCAATGCACTCATGGCTGTTGGTATATAAAATGAACTTACGAGAACTGTAAGTTTTTTAATCTACTGTAGTGCATGGTAAATGGTGACAGTTTCAGTAGTGCAGGTACTGCAAGAAGTGTCTGGCCAATAACTGTGCATTATGTAATTAGAAAAGACATCACAGGTGACAAATTTGGTTCCCTTTGTACTGTATGTGTATATGGGAATAAATTCTGCGTCTGGCAGTGGTGATAATAAAAGATGTATTGAAAATGATTGGAAGTGTTGTACAGTTATTGTATGGAGAAAACAGGTGTAGGTATTTGAATCTTGGATAGTTCCTAAGTGGGAATTTAAAGAAATTCCCTTGTGTTGGATACTCACATAAGGTAGGTGGTTCCTTCTTCAAGTAATTCACTCTTTCAGAGAATAGACAGATGCTAGATGGACAAGCTTTGTACAATCTCCACAAAAATGGACTGATTTCATATTCTGCAGTGGGTGAGATGGTATGGATGATATTCGCCAATAATTATTGAGTTACAGTTTTTTATGTCACAATGCGAATGGTAACTTATTGCACTCGACATGGAAACTCTATACAGGACATGTTCAAAATGCACCACAGCAGATTCTCAAGATTTGTGTAGTAGACAGGGACGAGTTTTCACAAGTTAGTATTGCTGACAGATTCATTTACTGCACAGACATAGTCTATATGAGACAAAAATATACTATTACATGATGTCTTTATTTTATATTTATAGATGATTTACACCATAAATATTTTTTGAATAGTCATTGACCTCAAAAAGTAAAAAATTGCTTGTCTGTTGTAATATTTTCGTGGAGATAACAGAATTTTAAAAGAATTTGTATTCAATTTTCCCATATTTCACAAATGGCAGCAAGTTGGTCTTAGTCTCTTCTTTCTTGGCATGTTGATTTATTGTTAAAATGAATAAATCAGATAATTGAGAAAATGTTGGAGTTGCATTAAATGTTTCTGCCGGTTTTCTTGGTGTCACAAACATTTGCTGATTCTCTTTGCGACTTTCCTACGTTTTAACGAATAATAGAAATTCTCTAGAATCTTGGAAAATCATACTTTCTTTTGTCCATTTTTTCATGTATACCATTTTACTGTCCTTTGGAGGAATTCAAATTAACATTACTATTAAATGAATTAAATACAGTTTAAATGTAATTTTCACATTGATATATTTAACACTGAATATCTAGTTACAACAGGAACTGCTTTTATAACAATGGAATTTAGATTATCAGAGTAAAGTTGTAGACCTAATTACTGATTTTTTTAATGAACAGATTAAATAATAATATAATGATTGTGAGAGTTTTTACTTTCCTCATTTGTATGGTTTTCATATAAAGAAAATTCTTTCATTTTTCTGTCACACCTTTCTTAAGTTTAGTTGTTTGATCACTAAAACATCTTTGACATACCTTGTTTTAAAAAAAAAAAAAATTTATTACCCCCAAGAAAATTTCTGTATTGAATTTTTGTAAAAATTCTGAGTATTGTATCTAACACTCGTACTGATGTAACTATTTTTTAAAAAAAGTTTAGTTCCATACTGTTTACTGTATCACCTATATCTTATCACATGACTTAGTACTTCCTTTGACCTTATGTTAACTTATCAATTTATCGAAAACTATTTAATCACTTACAAAATTTATTATTTTTTAATTAGTAAAGTATTGTGCTAGTTTTTAGGTAAAAAAAAACTTAGAGAAATGTGTTTCAAATCATATTGATTGGAGCAATATACAGCTAAACATTTGTGTATTGACCACTGCCAGGTTTGAGAATTTGAAATGTTTCCATTGTGCTCATGCCTCTTCACTCACAATATCTTCATGAGTAGTGAAATGAGTTATCTGTAAATTATAAGCACAGCTGTACACTTGTTACTTTTTGAGATTTGTTGTAATCATCAGCTAACTGCTGAATATTTAGTGATAATGTACAGAAATTTGCTACCTTCCTTCAAAATAAATATTGAAGGTATTTTGAATATTGAAAAATCATTTGAAGACACAATTATAAGTATGACAGACAAGAACATAATGTGAATGTTAGTATTTATTACTTTTCTCTCTCTTTTTTTTTTTTAATTGAAATATTCTAATACTTAAGTTGCACTGGTTTGTTTGATAGGAAAGAAACATAAAAATTTCAGTTAATAGCATGAGTTGAATGATTACCTGCAGAGTAACGCTGATTTAAGTTATCTAGGATTAATAGACTTTCAAAAATAAGTATGATATGACAAATAAGTCAAAATGCTATTCAGGAAAATAAATGACCTTCACTAACAAATGCACGAAATTTCATGCAGATATTTCAGAATTGTCAGTTTTATGTGCAATTAAAGTACACATTGAGTCAAATAGATCCTAATAGAAAGCAGAATTTAATGTTGTTAATGTATTGAAAATAATTCAAAATAGTCTATTGGTATGGTTTAGTGCACAGCAGTCTGTAATGCTTAACTGGTTGTGTTGACTTTAATTTGCATGTTTAATATATAGTTAATATGCATTGATAAAAAATAGTTTCTTACATATATAACTATGTTGTAAAAATTTGATGTCATAATTTATTTACATTCTGTCTATTCATAAAGCTGCTCAGTTGACACTATGAATTTTTGGCATTTACATATATATCTTCTACATGAATAAAATCTATAATTGTTGAAATATTAGCTTTTACTTCACAGTATGGAAATGTTTACATATATATGCTTATTTAACATTAAATACAGAAATGTATATCAATACCTTTAAAATTACATGAAGTAAAATTATTTTTTTAGCCATCCTAAGGGGGTATTGTTTTAGTTAACCCCAAAATGTCTTACCTGACAACTTTTCAGAAATTTATCTGTATATATTTTTTTATATCTAGTATATTTTTTTTATATCTAGTATATTTTTTAGTATATCTAGTATATTTTTTGCGTATATATTTTTTTCTGCTTCTGCCAGTAACAAAAATAATTTTCAAAAATACGCCATAATAAATTTCTCCTGAATTTTTTTATTGCATTGATATAAAATATATATAATGTATGTCTGATACCTGCTTTCACCACTAATGAACTCAATTTTCGAAAACATGTCATAATAAATTCCCCCAATTTTTTTATTCAATTGAAGTGAAACAAATATAAAAATTAAGTATTATATACTTATCGATTTATGTTTTACCATAAATCATATGTAAGTTGGAATCAAGATATGACTGAAAATGAAAGACATTATTCAGAATTTTAAGACAGCTGTGAGACAGCCGCCCCCCCCCCCACCAGGGGGTTCAAACTACATCATTTTAATTTGGCTTCCTTCTCGGAATGTTTTGGGGCCAAATGATTTTAATATTGATTTATTATTTTTTGCCATCTAGGAGGCTATTGTTTTTGGTGAATCACTTTTGATGTACCTGATCACATTTCAATTTTTTACAGTTTGCTTCAATTTTAATTACATTAGTTTAAATATATTCAATTCAATAATTTATCATTTGTTTTAATTTTAATATCAGAAAAGTTTACTATTGGCCATATCTCGATATTTCATCGTTTACTTTAATGGTTATAATTAATTGAGTAATTTAATAATTATAAAAATAAAAGTGTATCTTGGATGGCTAAATCTGTTTTTTGCAGAACTTTGCATAGAACTTTCAATCGATTTCTCCTGCACATGTTAAAGAATAATGTACATGAATCAAATAGAGAAGAAATAATTATAGAATTCCTCAGATTATAAAAAATTTATCTTTTATGTTATAATCAGATGATAAGAAGAGAATATCATGTAAATGTGAAATTCAGAAATAATTGACAAATTTCAGGATTTTCTTCATACCTAACAATCAAAGGTGGAAAAAATCCAAATAATATGAAAAAAACCCAGCAGAATGAAAATTTGAGGATAAGTATGAAAAGCAATAATGGCTAGGGATAATTTTTTTTAATTTAATGACATTCGATCTGTTTTATATTTTAAATTATTTGAATCTTTACTATCTCCTTTTTTGAATAATAATGCATCTCCATGTAAAATTTTTCATTTTTTACCCGACTTTATTTTCTAAAAGTTTGTTTTTTAAGTTTTGATATTTTCTTACATGAATGATAATATAAATTGAACAGAATTTAAGTAATGATTTTTATATGTATTATTTCAGACTATTCCTTCTTCACACTTCCCTTATATCGAATCTTCAGCAAAACTGGATGACATATTTTTTGACCAGCATCTGTTTAGAGTTTATGCTGAAGGTCAATATCTTTGTGAAGCATCTGATCTAAAAGAAGCTTTACTGTGTTTAATTGCAAGTTATTTTATTTTCAATATCAAATACAATGATTTTTCTTTTGGTACTCTTGTCGTATTTGAGAAATTATTTTTAGAAGCAAATGATACTGATGAAAATGATATTGATATTGCCGTTTTGCAAATTATAAGAAGTATTCAGTTGAAACAGCAAGCAAGAAGCTAATTAGTGTGTTTTTTTTTTTAATTTTATTTTATGAACAGGTATTTGAAGCGAACATCATTTCCACATTGTAAATATGCCATACCTGCTTAAACATTTGAATGAATAAAATCTTAATCTTTATATAACTCATTTGTTTCATTTTTGCTGAGAAAAATGTGACATTTAACTTTGCTAATTTTTGTAATGTGTTTTTGCCAAAAATTGAAAGTATCTTGCAATTCATTCACTACAAGAATAAAAGTTTGTTCACTACAAGAATACAAGCCTCATTGTTCCTCAAAAGTCCAGCCTTATATGTGCTAGTTATAAATTACTTTCACTATGATGAAATATTTCGTAGTCGACCTGATAAATAAGTATTTTATGTATGCATCCTTTTGTAACAGTTTAGATATATTTATGACAAAATTATGTTCTGGATTTTAACTTGTTATTTATTAATGTAGTCAATGAAACCTAATGTTTTATGGGTTACTGATTTTTCAGATTTGTTTTTTAACACATTTTTTTACCAGTAAATTCCATGAAAATGTCATTCAAAATGCCTGTTTTGATTTTGTTGTGAAGAGTATGATCTCATTTCATTTTTAAAGGTTTGATTGTACATAAGTGTCAAATCAGTAATGAAATAAATCAATTTCAATACTGATTTAATTTTTAAAAAAAATGAAAGGATATAATTTAGTTTAATAATAATAGGCTAATAATTATATTTTATTCATTGTCTGCAATACTTCTGTGCAATGCATTCCCATTTTTAAAAGGGAAAGAAAACTGCCCTTTTCTGATAATTTTGGAATTATTTCAGAATTGTTATTACTAATCGCTCTTCTATCTTCTGATTGTATTTGTATTATGAATAAGTATATAACCTGATGATCAAAAATATTAAGTTTATTATTAGAAGTCATAAACTCGGCTGTTTAATTTCAAAGTTCTTACATGGCCTGATGTAGAAATTTGGAGTATGAGCTACCAACTCATATATATCATCATAATTTCTTAACTGTAGATCAAAAATAAGTCGGGCATCAATATCTAATTGAGAGTTCCAATGTGACATTAATTCAAAAGCTTCAGTCTTTTCAGTTTGTAAAGGATTCATTTTTCTATTGTTAACTAAAAATTCAATAAAGTGATTAATTTCATGTTAAGAAATTAATTGTCACTTTTATCTTTTTTTTTTATAACCATGTTCTAATTTGATTGTTGTATATTTCATCAATTGTAATTGTAATGTATCGCAAAGACTAAAATTCTTAAATTGAGCTATTTCTAGTAATCAGGTTCTCTTCTTAAGTGATTTTAGATTTTTTTTATTCAATACTCAGTGTTATAAATATGCTTTTATAACTTTACATAAAATATTTTCATTAAATTTTATTTAAAGACAACATCACAAAATTCTACATTTGAAATTATTCAAAATTCAATCAACATTTGTAATCATGTACGACCATTAAATATTTTTTTGTCTTAACTGATATAAATCTTGAATAAATATTTTGTAATGTATCAGAAAAATGTGTGACAAAATTCAACACCTCAAATATAATATTTTAATGTTAAAATTAAGTAATTGAAAATAATACTAATCATGAAAATCATTATACTATTCAATATTTTTATTGAAGAGTATAATCAACAAAGGTAGCTTATGAAATATTATCTGGCAGCATTTTGTATAATGATATTTTTTACTTAATAGTTCAATGCAGTAATTCAAGTTTTATATTATAGTGATTAAGCTTTTATTTTCTACTGATTTTCTCAGTGTCTTTTTAAAATGCTTATTTTCTCTTGTATTTTAGCATTTGTGAAAAACTTTGAAAAATAAAAGATATGTTCATCAATGTAAACTAATAAAATTGCAGAATACCCCCTTATTCTTCAAATTTCACCCCAAAAAATAAATGCATATTATTAAACATTCTATGTATTCTCTTTAAATTATTTGAATACACTTATTGACACTGTAATTCTTGTTAATATTAAGACATTTGTAAATTAAAAATGAGATAGTGACTTTTTTAAATGAGCTTGTTGGGAATTTATGATCTTTTTAAATATTCATTTATATTGCTTATTAGTGAAACGCTTATCGTGAGATTTTCCTCCCCCCCCCAAAAAAAAGGTTTTATATATATTTTTGCTATTAGAAAATGTTATGTAAATTTCTATTGAAATATTACTCTGTGTTGCCTTTCCTTGGTAACAATCCAACACCTTTAGCATTTATTTACATTAATTCCTAATTTTTGAACTATGCTGCTTAAAAAAAATATACAAGACAATGTAACAAAGTACATTGGAAAAAGAAAAAAAACTGTATGGGAGCTTCAATTATTTGAAATGATGGCAAGAATATGAAAAAAATGTTTCAGAGCTACAATTTGGTTTCAACTAAATGACCTAAAAAATTATTTGAAAATGATGAGATGTTTAGTATGGCATGTGGTTCCCTTAAACAACCAAGACTGTTGCACACCTTTTTCACATAGATGCAATGTGGCTATTTATAAAACTTTGGGCAATACTATTTCACTTTTGAAGAAGTCCAATTTCCCAAGTCACGGACAACAAAAGGAGGCCTAGGTCTCACTTCTATACATCAGCCTAGTGTGTCCCAAATATGCTAATCAGACTTGGGTCAGGACAATATGTTGTGTACTCCATAGGCTGTATTGTTTCAGCTTCAATTTCTTCACAAAATGAGGTGCATGAGATTATCGCATTATTATTCTTTAAAAGAAAGGAATCACCAATGACTGTAGTGTAAAGTATGATATGAGGTCTCAGAGTCTTGTCTGTGTACCTTTGGACTGTCAAATTGCCATTCTGAACTATGCAAATGTGCAGACTCTGGGCATTCCATTGCACCACCTCACCTGTAATGTGATCTTTAACAATGAATGTGGAGTTATTTCAAGCCCTCCTTTCTTTCTGTACAAAGAGGTGTTGGATTCACATTCCAGATTGAATAGGGCTTGTTTGTTAACAGCTATCGACTCCATTCAAGTTGCACCCAATCTCAATACTCATCAGCCCACCTTCTTTGATTTGCACAATGTCTTGGGATCAATGGAATGCAACACCATTGGTCTACGTGCATAGAGGCCACCCTGATAAAGCCTATTTCAGACTGTTTGATTTGACTTTCTTCATGCAGTTGCAAAAGCAATTGTTTTTGCGACTGAGTAGTATTGCCTCGTGAAGACTTCCATCACTTAATTAACCATTCCTAATGTAGATGGCAGCACAAAGTCACCTCTCGATAATGCTGTGATACGGTCGGCTGGAAGAAAAGAGTTCCGAAGATTGGCCTGAACGAATCCTATCCGTTGGGATCAGAAAGGAACGTTGGGTGTGGCAGACAGCAGTAGAACTGTGATGTTTTTTTCTTCGAAGCTATTGTGTTGAGCTTGAGTGATATGTTTACCTTAACTGTTCAAAATGTTTTATGTGTTCTGTAATATCCGTCTTCTTGTGCTGTTCTGTGACGTCGTGTAGTAATAATTTAAATTTTAAAGGATGAAGAATTTTTATTTCGAGTTGAACCCGTCACAGCCTGTTCTCAATGAATCGTAAACAGGATATATTTATAATCAGTTGCTGTGGTAAAACATGAATGACTTTGCTTGGCTCAATGTCTAACATACCCTGTTTCTTGGAATAGATTCCACAGCCTTGAAATGACACTCTTTGCCACTACAAAGGCATATGCTACATGTCTTTGTGTTTATACAGATTCAAGTCTCCTGTAATACTGCAAGCCATGGTTTCTGATAAATCACATTTTTGTGACATTTTTAAGTCACCCTTTCTCAAAGCAAAAATTGAATAGTTCAATTTCACATCTGAGACAGTAAAAAAATAAACTTCTGTGAAATCACAATTTCTGCATTTTTATCCTTTCTCTGGTTTTTGACATCATGAACGCTGATTTGAATAGGAAGTTTTCTTCTGTTTTTTGCTACATTTTAAATTATGGATGTTTTACTTTACATTAATTGTCATTGTAAATATTTGCATAATTTCATTAAATCATGTGTTCCCCTAATGTTTTTGCAATGTATTTATCCTCTTCTTTTTTAATATTTTTATTTTCAATTGCATTTGAAATTGTTTTTAGTTCTTTTTCAGGTTCGGAACAATTACCTTGTAAATTTTGTCAGTAACTGCATAAACAAATTTTGTTTCAATAACTTTAATGTTAATTTTCCAAGCTAGCTCATCTATACTGAAACACAATAGAGTTTTCAAAGTTGACCAGTTTTTAATAGTCTTATCAAGTTAACAGAAAATGAAATTTTCTTTATTGATCATCTTTGCAGGTTATATTTTGACCGCTTCAGTTTATTTTACACCAAGCTGTAAAGTGTTTGGAATTTGCATCTTAATCATATAGTTTTCTCTTCTTATTATAAGTTTTGTTTATGCTTTTAATTATTGTACCTCTTAGTAAGATAATATTTATGAAAATAATTAAATGCACCTTCCCTCTTCCCCATTATTGATATTACGGAATTTGTAAGCTTATTTTTTAATTCTTGAATAAATGAAGATCAAGAATAAATATTTGTATACTATTGAGATACTTAATAAAAATATGAAAATGGTATGTGCTTCACATATTAAAATCAAAGTAATTTTCTTAGAGAAATTGCTTAGATTTTATTGTACAGGTAGAATTCGGCTTTTTCCATACACCATTATTCGAACAATAAGAAACGGTTAAAGTCGGTTGATTTTTTTTTTCCCAGAAACAATTATTATACAAACAAAAATTGTAAATGCATTTATTTCGGTTATTGTGCATATAATTTACTGCATCTTGATGTTAAGAATAACTTCATACATATTTTAAAGCTATATAAGAAAGTAAAGTATAATATTGAATCAGTACTTAAATCTATGTTCCAGTTCCTTACAGAGATTCTTCTGTAGGTAAATAAGTTCTTCAATCTTTAAAGTTGTTTGGAGGAAGTAATGTTATCCATAATATTTTAGTACCAATTATAAAGTGAATTTTTTTTTAAACTTGTGTAAATAACACATGGATCAATAAGCCCCGAGACTGTGCGGTCGTTTTTTTTTTGCGATTTCCTCCTTCAAACGCACCAGCAAGTCAATATAATAATCACTATTGATCGATTTACCTTTTTCGAGGTAGTCAATGAAAATCACGCCATGCGTATCCCAAAAAACTGACGCCATGACTTTGCCTGTGCGCCACTCAGATGACTGCCGCTTCGACTCTGGAGTGTAGTGATGTATCCATGTTTCGTCCATGGTCACGTAACGACGCAAAAAATCTTTTTTGTTGCGAGTAAATAGCGATAAACAGCTTTCTGAATCATCGACTCGTTGCTGTTTTTGTTCCATCGAAAGCAATCGCGGCACCCACTTGGAAAAAACCTTTTTCATGCTCAATTTTTCATGAAGGATAGTAAATACACTTCCATATGATATCTGTGTCATCTCAGCAATCTCACGGAGCTTCACTTTACGATCTTTCATTATAATTTTTGTCACTTCCCTCACATTTTCCGGTGTAACGGCTTCCACAGGTCTACCCGAGCGTTCCGCGTCATTTGTGTCGGTACGACCACGTTTAAACTCGGCAAACCAACAAATCGCTGCTTTTGATGGACAAGAGTCCGGGTAACATTTTTCAATCCATTGTTTCGCTTGCACGGTGTTTTTACCCATTAAAAAACAATGTTTTATCAGAACACGAAACTCGGTTTTTTCCATTTTTTAAACAAACTACAAAACGACTTTACTCCAACCTCGATAACTCAGCTGTTTCTGGTCCGATCGACTTAAAATTTTGACACGTTTTCAAGCAAAGGTTCGTACTCTAGAAAGACCTGGTTACTGGTTTACTACGAGCGCCATCTCTGGGTTAGTCTCGGAACTTATTGATCCATGTGTTATGTACAAAGAATGGTTATAGTTTTCATCTGATGATACAGAAACTAATTGTAGTGCAAATCCCTAGAATGCATGTATTAGAATTATTTTAATAAAACGTGTCTGTAATTATGTTATCAAGAACTTATTTATTTCGTTGATCAGAAGTATTGATTGATTGTATGTTTATGGTGCAAGAACCAAATAAATATGTCCAATCTGTGCCAAACAATTCTTGATAATAGAACAAGTTATAACTTTTTCTTCAAAATAAATAAATAAAAGTTAGGTAACAAATTATTAGTAAACGATTGTTAAACATGACATAAAAATAGTTTGATAAAAAAAATAGATTGGAAAAGATTAATTTGATCACACTGATAAATATTATGGAGTTAAATGTGATTTAGAAATCCCATTTTGTAAAAGAACGCAAATAAATTGTGGGGTTTTTTTTCCTCGCCAAACCAAATAATTGTAGATCGGGTGATTTTAAAAAATTGCACCGAGTATGTAATTAAAATGTGATACATAGTGTATGAGACATAGCAAGAAGGACATTCGGAAACTGCCTCCTCTAACAAAAAGTGTTTATGCGTAAATCATGTATGTCCAATTTAAAGGCCGCGGTAGCCTAGTGGTCAAGGTCGTGGACTAGCGGCCGGCGGTTTTCGCTCAGTCGCTGGTTCGATCCTTGGCCGCCAAAGACCCGCCGTGTAGCCGGGGCTGATGCACGTTAAATCTGTTCGGGGTCCAAAGTCCTCCCGTTGGCGTGGTGTGGATGTTAGGAGAGGGGGTGCCAGCTCAGGTGTCGTCCTCGTCACTTGACCGTGGTTCAAAATTACGAGGTCCGTCGCCAATAGCCCTCGTGTTGCTTCTAGTGCGACGTTAATAAAAACTAAACCAATTTAAAGGCCAGTGAACTTGACCTCTTTTACATAGCGTTTGTCCATTAGGCCATGCTCCAATATTACGCTTCACTGAGTAAAGCTTGTAAGTCTGAAGCCCAACGTTTCATGGCAGAAATTGGGATGGCTAATTCCATGGAATTCATAGCTGATTGGGCAGCCGAATCCGCCAGTTCATTGCCAAAAACTCTTTCATGACTAGGTATCCAACAAAATTTGATGTTATACTTTTCACTATGCAGATATCCTGTAATGTACCAGGTATCAGTTACCACGGGGGGGGGGCGCCTCTGATCATTGAAATTTTCTGTTGTTTCCAATGCACTCATGCTATGTCAGTATATACAATGGACTTACAAGAACTGGAATTTTCCACCAACTGAAGGGCACAGTAAATGGCAACAGCTTCGGATGTATCGACACTGCATGAAGTAGTCTAGACGATAACTGTGTGTTGCGTTTTTAGAAAAGACACCAAAACCGACGTATCCGATTCATTTCGAACCGACGGTGCATATGGGAATAAAATCTACGAACTGACGCCGATGGATATAAAAGATGTGTTGGGAAACAATTTATGGTATTATATATTTATTATACGGAGCAAACTAGTTTAGGTATTTAAACCTTGGAAAATTCGAAGGTGAGAATTTAAAAGAGATCATGAATCATAATATCATTGATGCACACTGCTGTCCATTAAAATTACTTTACTATAAAAATGTCACGCAACAAACATCAAATTTGCTTGAAAAGTATAATATGGTTGGATAAGGAAATCATTTGCATTTGAGTGAGTTTGAACAGCGTAGGTAAGAGTAACACCGTTTGCAATCTATATAAAAGAAAAGATGGTATAAAGGGTGTCATTAGTTGTTAGTATTAAGATCGCGTTACACTTCCTAAAAGAAGAACCCTTACCAACATATGTCGGAATTTGACCACGGCAGGATCGTGGCCTACAGGGACTGCGGTTGGATCTCGGCTATCTCGACTGCTAATTGATTTATTTATGGCGCACAAGACCCAAATCTGACTAGTCTTCACCAAACAATTGTTGATAATAGATCAAGTTATAACTTTGATGAATGGCTTCCTTTTACTCGCATAGTGTTTTCGGGACAAAACTTTAAAAGCTTTTTTCTCACTTTTAAAGAGCTAAATTGAGCTGAAACTTTCTATACACGATTGTTTCGGATGACAATGCGATAATTTAATTATAATTAATACAAATTAATTGATTAAAACTGATTATTTAAAGAATTAAATTTTACGCCAAGTATCTCGCAAAGTCGCGAAATCCTTCACCAAGGAGAAGGGTTCATTGCTTAAACTGTCTTATGTTAATAATTATTTTGTAAAATACTATTTATTGAACAAATTCAATATTAAAACTAGGGCCGCTGTAGCCTAGTGGTCAAGGTCGTGACTAGCGGCCGGCGGTTTTCGTTCAGTCATGGGTTCGATCCTTGGCCGCCAAAGACCCGCCGTGTATCCGGGGCTGATGCACGTTAAATCTGTTCGGGGCCCAAAGTCCTCCCGTTGGCGTGGTGTGGATGTTAGGAGAGGGGGTTGCCAGCTCAGGTATCGTCCTCGTCACTTGACCGTGGTTCAAAATTACGAGGTCCGTCGCCAATAGCCCTCGTGTTGCTTCTAGTGCGACGTTAATAAAAACTAAACTAAACAATATTAAAACTAACTATTGAATAAATTCAATTTGACTCAAATGTTCCCTTTTGCTCTTAAAATTTATGGTATAAAAAATTATATTACGCAAAATGTGAAGTTTGAAAAAAAAAACCGTGTTCAAAAAACTCTCCAGTGTTATTATTTCTAAATAAAAAAAAAGCGTAAAATTTAGATAACAAATGATAAGTAAATGATTGTTAAAAATAGTTTAATTAGAAAAGATTAGTCTGATTATTGATAAAGACTAAAGAATTAAATGTGATTTAGAAACACAATTTCGTATATAAACGCAAATAAATTGTGATGAGGATTTTCCCTCCCTAAGTCAGACAATAGTACAACAGATAATTTATAACAAGTATGAAGATCATGATAAAACAACAACATATGATTAAAATTTGATGTATGAGGCCTGGCAAGAAGGACAATCGGGAGGACTTCCACCCAACAAAAAGTATTTATGCGTAAAACATGTACGTCCATTTCGAAGGCGATATTCAACTTGATTCCGTTCTCATGCATTAGAACATTAGGCTATGATCAAATACAATACTTCTCCGAGTATGAGAACAATTCTCACTTAAAACTTGTTAAAATGTTAGAATTCAAAGATTAGCTCTTTTCAGCCTTAATCAAGGACATCTCTGATTCCCTAGATGATCTATTAATAGATGAGGAAGAACTTGTTGTTCCTGAATTTTAATCAAAATTCTTCTTTGGTCATTGAGGGAAGTGAACATGCTTATTGTTACATCAATACACGAAATACGAATACTAGATTTCGTCATTGAGAAAATGAAGTAGTGGAGATGCTTAGGTGTTAAAAATCGGCTTCATTACTCGACTACTCTTCAAGCCTTCTCAAGAACATCACATATGAGTTCCGGCCATTATATATTCTTCTGATACATCCATATGCAAAAATTAATTTGTTAACTCGATGGGAAGAAATCTGGAAATTAACTACGAATCTTTCGTTAACCACTGCCAAACATTTGACCAATAATCCTAACCTACCATCAGATCATTTCAAACGTTTAATATCACTGTCAACAAGTGAATTAAAATATGGGCGGATGAAACAAGAATTAGTTTCATTAACTATCATTTTAAAATCTTTGCAATGAAGAATGACATTTTAAAATATGTGCAATGAAGTATGTCATTTTAAAATATGCGCAATGAAGTCCACCCTCATAGATCTTGACAAAAAAATGGATTAATAAATTGTTGCACGTAAGACGATTTAAAACAAAAAAAAAAAACCCCTCAAAAACAGTTTTCTCATTGCGACGAAAATCTGGAGAACTAACCTGATTAATATTAAAAAATTATGCTTTGCTAACTAAAACCTTTATCATAATATTGAAGGATATAAGTTTGGCCCGATTGATAAGTCAATTTTCTATGATACATCGATCGGATAAATGAGATTCTTTTCCTGTCAGTATATACATCATTGCTGTAATTTCCTTTGGCATTGCAGTAGCAACAGGTGCGTCTAAAGTGATTCGTTAAATGAAGATCGTGGATGCAAGAATGACGTCACGTTGTCATTTTAGACAAATTCCGCTTCTGCGTACACTACCATGATGGACGTATCCTTGTGTAAAGGCACCAAGAAGAACGAACATTTCCAGCTTGCATTCATCATCGTAATACGGATCCAGCCCTTGGAAAGATGGTATGGAATAACTTTGGGGACACATCTCGATCGCTTCTTTTCCACATTGCTGATACTGGACAGTAGTCATATTTTCGACATATTAAGAACCACGGCTGTGCCTTATCTTATTCCTTGACGCTACTTTTCAGCAAAATAATGCCGATCATATGCTATCCATGCTATAAACCGTCATCAAAACAAAAGGTGTTTGATTGTTGCCTTGACATCAAATTCATCAGATGTGCTACCCACTAAGAATATCTGATCATGTGTTTTTATGTATCTGATCATGATTGACTGGCACTCCTCCTCTCGCCAGCCACTGCCATTGATGAAATCTAACAAAAACCGCATCAACATGAAACGATGTGCCCGTATCTGTCATCCAAGCTCAGGACCCGTGTGGTGACCGGGGATGACAGAATAGTCTCACTGTAGCTCATGCATGTCGTAAAAGGCGACTAAAATGGGTACCCAGCGTCTGGGGGTATAGCCGGGCACCCTGCCCCTGGGGATTATATCAGGGGACCTCAGGGACTTGCCTTCTTCAGGTAAGTATGGGCTTCACGAACCCAAGGTACCCTAGTGATCTTTCTTTCCCATGGGGTTTGCTGTCTTTGGTAAACACGGGTGACGCACTCCCGGGATACCCTAGCGATCCTTCTCTATTTTCGACTCTCCTTCTTGTCAAACATTTTTACCTTTTTTTCAACTTCACGTCTAGACCACAGTTTAATCTTGTTTGGCGCAGCATAGCCATATCCGGCTCTTGCGCCAATAAACTTTACATTCACTCACTCACTCACTCATCCAAGCTCAGTTCGATTCGATACTCAGCTGTATTAGAGCTGGTATTATTGTCAAGGGTGCCAGCTCTTGGTGCTGAACTCTAGCACCTGTAAATTTAATCCTATTGTCTCCTCATTATACTTACAAAATGAATGAGATTCTGCTATTTTCTTTTCTTCCTGGTGTAGCAATTTTAATGGACGGCAATATATAGTATACATATAAATGTTATCAAATATTAGTTTATTTACCTTTTACATTATTTATCACATGTAAATTTATTTACCCTTTTATAATGAAAAATATTTCAAAGGATCATATGAGTAAAGTATTATTTTTAACAATAAGTATGGGCACAGTAGCTGAGTGGTCATGGTTGCGAGCTCTCGGCTTTCGTTGTTTTTGTCTAGCCGTAGGTTCGTGTCCTGATGCCACCGAAGACCCACTGTGTAGCAGGACTGATGCAAGTTATATCTGTCGATTCTCAAAGTCCTCCATTGGAATAGTGTGGGAATTTGGAGAAATGACTGCCAGTTCAGATGTCATCCTCGCCGCTTGAACGAGGTTCAACATTTCGAAGTGCATCATCAATAGTATTTGTATTGCTTCTAAGTTCGATGTTAATAAGTGATCGCTTAATCTCAATATTAATTAATACTCTTCATAAACATAATATATGGGTAATGAAATTAACTTCATGGAAACTGAAATGATGCAAAAATATAAAACATTTTCTACGGTTAAAAACTAATTACAATAAGCACTAACTAAAAACTGAAAAATAAAAAAAGAAATCGGGACAAGAAGCTTTCATCTAGAATTTCGAATAACGGATATCAGTCATCATCTCTTAGGACATTTTTTTAAAAATGAAAAATGTACAAGTAAAATCACTTCCTCGTTTTGAAGAGCGCTTAGAATTAAAGATAATACAGATTTCGAATGAAAGAAAAGTCAAGAGTATTCACCACTCGAAGAGTTCAATGAAAATTTACAGTCATGCATCTCTTAAGGAGCACTTGAAACTTTAGAAAGATATAAAATAGTAACTCAAAAGAAAAAAGAAACTAAAGCTCAATAAATGTTAATCAAAAGTTTGAATTTCTACGAGTATACTGAATCTTGGGGCTAGTAGAAAAAAATAATAAAACAAAATAAGGCGACAAAATAAAAAAGAAAATGAATACTCACACGAAAATGAGCTCATTTTCAAAACTAAAAATTGTATTTTGCGACACATTTCATCCAATCTAAATCTTCGGATTTTATGTAAGTGTCAAATCTTAAATATTTCTTTGCTTGTTCCTCGAATAATTGTTTCCCAAAATAAAGTATCTTCATCGGATTCATTGTTCCAAATGTAACGTATGAAAACAAGCAGCTGAGACAAACCTTGTTTATCAGTAGATTTGTCCAGTTGTACCAAGAAAAATTTCTTTCTGTAATTCTTTGGACCAGTAGATTTTTCTACCCACTGGGACATTCTCCTTCTAGCTTGCCCTTTTCTCGCATTCCAATTTGGCAATTATCAAAATCGCGCCAAGTTTTTGGTTAAACAGCTTTTTCGTCGATAATGTGCCTCATATCAATGAAACGATAGCTCGCAATTTAGAATTTCAGTATACGCAGTCGATTAAGTCTCCCTTCTACCGGCCATTTTAATTTCTTGGGCGAAATGATAATTCTACGAAATTTCGACTACCTTTTTCAAATCTTTACTATATTTTATCTATTTGAATGTAATAAAGTGCATTTGAAGGATCAAAAAATATTGAAGACTTCTGCGAAATTACTTTTTCCCTCCCATTTTTAAAAACATTTTTACCCTATTTTAATGATTCGCTTGTGAGTTTTTCCGGTCTTTAAGAAATATTTTTAAAAATTGGAGGGGGGAAAATAACTCCGCTGAAGCTTTAATTATGTTTCACTCTTTCGGATGAACTTTATTGCATTCAAATCGATAAAATAGTAAAGATTTGAGAACGTAATCGAAATTATGAAGATTTAACATTACATTCACGGAATCAAAATGGCCAGGAGACAGGAATCTTAATGATGCTGTTACATATTTTTTTACAGAATAAAAGTTCTGATAATTGAATAATTTTTCGATTACACAGTTCAGAATAAGTCTAATTAGAAGAACAAAGAGTTTGATTTTAACTTCAGTTTCAATTTTGAAGAAATATTTGGGCCTAGCCTACAGCATAAATGTTATTTGATCTATGTTTGTTTTACCCTTTCTAACTTTCAATTCGCTCTTCATACATATACTTTTAGATGAAGAGCTAGCAGCTCCATCTGTCGTGATTACTTAACAGAGGCAGTAAAATAAAAGGAAAACAGAATAGCACACAGTTACCAACTTTTTCAATCTTTACGATTAAAATGTATACTTTTCATCCTTTCATTATGCTTTCACGCATTGATTGCTCCTTTTTACACATTTTCCCAATGTTCTGCCATACCTCATTATTTTTTTTCCTCAACACAGCTCATATGTTTATCTTTCTCAACTCCTAGTGACAAGAATTTTGACTGATTGTATGTTTATGGCGCAAGAGAAAAATCTGACTAATATGCGCCGAACAATTGGTGATAATGGCACAAGTTATAATTTTTTTTTTTTTTTCAAAATCGAATAGGTTGAATTTAATAAAAACACCGATAAGTAAATGATTTGTTAAAAATAATTGGTTATTAAAAATAAATTCCTAAAATAAAATAGGTTGTTAAAGATAAGTTGGATCACTAATAAATAAAAAGCATTAAATATGATTTAGAAATCCGATTTTGTATCAAAAGCAAAATGAAAATAAATTGCGATGGGTTTTTTCTCCGGCCAAATTAGATAATAGTAGAACGAATGATTTAAAAAAAAATACGATGATAATGATGAAACACCGGACATAGAATTAAAACGTGATGCACGATGTTTGGGACATAGCAAGACGGATACTCGGGAGCTTTCTCATTCAACAAAAAATTCTCATGCGTAAATAGTGTATGTTTAATGACAAGAAAAAAGTTACCCATAGCTTTTGTTTTCGTTGCTAGTAAGATTAAAGGAATGCAAGATGTGATTGCTCTCTTGATTTTCCTTCCGCATATCATATTTCGATAGCGATTGGTTCTTAGTGGCTTCTTAAATTGTGTGATAATTGTTATAAGTTTATAATAAATAATTTTTGTAAGATAATTTTCCGTAACCTATGTGAAACATTAGTTTCTTCTCTCAAAATAACATTTTTCGTATCAAAATATTCTTACTAGGAAATCCTCCATTTGTATATGCGTTTTTTTTTTTTTTTTTTTTCCAAATAAACTTTATGGAAATTTATTAATTTCAACTTTCGACCCAAAAAACACTAGAGCCTTTTTTGTAAATAATTTTAATCTTCCTATTTCTCTTTAAATTAAGCTTTTTAATATGCAATATTTTTTTATATAAATATAGAAAAGAATTGTTTTCCTGTATTTTTTTTATGAAAATATCTTTGTTGAATCAAGTCAATGCTAAAGAAGTATTCTCCATGTGTAATTTCCCTATAAAAATATCTCTGTAAATAAAATTTTCCCTAGATTTCCTGGAAAACATTTGCATATCATATGCTGTCTTATAAAATTCTTTTAAATATTTTTCATGCTTTGTTAAAAAAATGTGCGGAAAATATTCATCAGTTGTTGTACATTTTATCAGTTTTAAAAATTGAAGCTATTTCATAATTGGAACTAATTTTTCAAAATGTGCATCTATTAATAAGAATTAGGAGCTCAATGCGCTATTCAGCAGGGAGAAAGAGATGACACTCGTCGAAAATATATCATTTAGGCTTTCAAAATACACTTCTATCAGTGATAAATGAATATTGTAATTCCATGATGCTGCAGAATTATAAAAAAGATGGGAGGAGGAAAGGAACGCGAAACACATACACAAGTAAACAGTCCATTTAAATTTTCAAATGATTCTCGTCATTTATTCATAAAGCTAATGATGTTGAAAGGGGTGGGGGAAATATAAGAAAGAAACAGGCATATCAAGATGAGTTCAATTACAATTTCAAAATATGCAATTTATTCAGTAACCCAGAACATTCATGGAGCTACAGAGCACAAAAATAATAAGTACACAAGTTTTCCACCCAAAGGGGGAAGGGAGAGTTTTGCTAATAGGCATTTCACACAGTAAATGATAAACGTTAGGAGGAAAATGTGCTTCTGAATAGAGGAGAAAGAGACAGCGGGGGGAAAAGTAACGTGTATTCTACACTCATCGAAAGAAAAATTTACCTCAAATTTAAAAATGATGCTGTCATAAAAAAGATTAAAGTTGTAGTTTATGAACACCCGGGAAAAAAAAAAAAAAAAGAAGGAGAGAGAAAACAGAATTTAAAAAAATTGGCATTCTAAAAAGAAATTAGCATTTCAAAATATTCTTTACATTGTAGAAGTATGCTTGGAACGGAGTGGAACTGTGGATTATATATATATATATATATATATATAATACGAGAACTTCAGTTGTTAATTTGAAATTTCAAGTTCTGTCTCTCATTCGTGACATGTGAAACTATTGATAGAAATTGATAAAAATCAAGACAGAATAATTTTTAGATGTCAGAAAAGATAACTTAAATCTCAAAATGAAACTGATTGATTAACATAGAGACATCATAATGCTGCAAAATTCACAAGTATAAAAAGAAAGAATTTCAAATACTTTTTACAATTATAACAATTTTAATACAAGTAGTTCTTGTAAATAGATTAGTTTCACGGATAAAACATTGAGGAACGTTGGCTGCATTTTATATTTTACTAAATTTGGTTTAATTATCCTTATTAGCTTAGCTTTGACGTTTATTAAAAAAATTAAATGTATGTAAATTAATAAAAGTTATTTCTAAGCTGATACACACAGGATGTTTATAGGCAGGATTTTTAATTTACAACAAAACAACCAATACGAAATATTTTCTTTTGAACATGAAATATAAGCGTAACATTTCTTTTACTTTCAACATTTCTTTCGAGTCTTTGTAAAATGAAAAAAAAAAAAGCTTAAGTGTATCTCGAAAACATGCATTGCGTTATAATCCATATTTTTTTTACGTACGAACAAATTTATGATGCTAATCATAAATTTATCAATACAAAAATTGTTTCCCTTACAGTATTGAAATTCCATCGAAATTTCAACAAAAACAAAAAATTCCAAAATTATTTAAGTAAGATCTTTGAAATCTTTGCTTACAATAGTTATTTTTAATTTCATCCTGCGATGATAAAAAAAAATTAAAAAAAAAAAAAAAACACTTTACTAACACGTAATGCTGTATCTATAATGCAGAAAGAGTTAATTTCAAATTACATTCTTCTACTACATATACAGAAATTTTTGTACAAATTCAGTTTTTGAAATATCATAACTCAAAAGCTTATAAAAATTCTTTAAACTTTGAAATTTTTAAAACTTGATATAATTATCTTTTAACTGTTTCAGAGGACCTGATGTTGGGTTATTTTCCTTAAAAAATTACAGTACTTGTAGATTGATGCAATTTTAAAGTTGACAGGAGCATGAATTTTTAATAAAATACACAGTATTGTGTTAATCATTTGAATACATTAAAAAACATGATACGGCAACGTCATAAATTTAAGAGGTTCCTAATTTAAAGTTATAAATTTTACCCTCTCATCTAAATTACTATTTTAGCAATCTTTAATTTAGTGGAAGTTCCAGAATTTATTAATTTGTAATCAAAATTTAATGGGACTCTGGAAAAATCTTGGTTTAGAATTTGAATAAGGATCATTATTATACATAAATAAAAAAAAAGTCGTTTTAAAGTTTTTATTTTTACTGCAAGAATTTTTTGAAAATACGGCAGTTCTTACTGTATTGAAGTGCACTTTTCTAACTTTTTCAAGAAACTATTTTTTGGAAAACAGATTTACAAAGATTTTAATCAAGATATTTATAATTATCAAATAAAAATAATCATTCGTGGGTTTTTTTTCCATCTCAAAAGATTGGTTCTGTACCTCTCGTTATTGTATATTGTAGTTAGATCCTTAAAACCCTTTTTAAGTCATTCTATACTTTTTAAGTTTGTTACCTTATACTGACTATCGTAAATGTAGTGTAAAAACTGATATTTATTCTTATTCAATATATTCTATTAAATGGTCATACTTCTTACTTTTGTTTGCCGGATGAGATTTATTATTTATACGAATTCAGAAAACGAAAAACCGTTTTCTCTCTATCGCAAAAGGAGAAAAAATCATTTATCTATCTTATCACGAAAATACTGCATAACACCTGTTGGAATACAATTGAATAACACATAATTACGACCCAGTGCCATTAGGCTTTACGAGGTAATAGCATTTTGTTCGATTCGAAACCATACGACGGTCAGCAACAAATCACATTTGGATGGCACTACTCTCAATCCTAATTTCGATTTTTGTGGTAATTTTCTCATTTATTGCATTGTCGAAAGTTCAAAATACAATGGGTATCTGTGGAAATTATTCCTCCGAGACTCTGACTGCAATTGCTGAACCCGCACACACGTGACTCAATACTCACCCTAATAAAAGCGTAATCTACTCTTCAGAATGTAGAATTGTCAGTATCTCTTTGATTCGCGTGTAGGAGTTTTTTGTTATGTTTCGTTTGAAAGTAATACGGTCGAGTACAGAGAAAGATAAGAAAAATAATTCTGGTTGAACTTATAAATAGAGATAATTTTAAAATATAAAATTAAAAATTTTAATAATCAATGAAGTTTATAAATATAAAATTCTTTACTAATTTTAACAATGTATTGAAAATGTTCGACTCTCATTAGAAATTTGCATCAAATATCTAATTAAAAGACTGTAGTGAGTAGTTTAGTTTAGTTTTTATTAACGTCGCACTAGAAGCAACACGAGGGCTATTGGCGACGGACCTCGTAATTTTGAACCACGATCAAGTGACGAGGACGACACCTGAGCTGGCACCCCCCTCTCCTAACATCCACACCACGCCAACGGGAGGACTTTGGGCTCCGAACAGATTTACCGTGCATCGGCCCCGGCTACACGGCGGGTCTTTGGCGGCCAAGGATCGAACCCGCGACTGAACGAAAACCGCCGGTCGCTAGTCCACGACCTTGACCACTAGGCTACCGCGGCCCGACTGTAGTGAGTAATTAGGCAAAAATCAAAATATAAGTAAAACTTTAAGAATGTTTGCTTGATAATTAAGTAATACGCATATTTCAATTTGGTGTTAAATAAATATTATACTATACTAAATTTGTTGTTTTTGAAGAGTCAAAGAGATTTAACATAAGGAAGAGATAGTCTGAAATAACTTAAATTAAGCTTAAGCACTTTTTCTCCTTCTCTCTCTTGTGGTTGCGGTAGTCTAACGGACATGGTCGCTGACTCGAAGCCACCATTGTTTTCTCGAATCATGGGTTCGAGCCCTGATGCCACTTAAGGCACGCCGTGTAACTGGGATGATGCATGTTAAATATGGTCGAGGTCACAAGTCCTCCCATTAGCGTAGAGGGGAAGTATAGAACGGGGAAGGACAGCTCTGGTGTCATTTTTCATTGCATCATGGTGACATTTGGTCAAAATTTGCCAAAAGTCTTCATGTTGTTTCTCAGTGCAACGTTAATAAACAACCACTTCACGCTCTTTTTGTCTTTTAATTTTTATGAACTGTTTTGAAATATTGCAGGTTGATCATTGAAGGTTTTGAAAATGTTTTTCATTCAAGAAAAATTCAATCACTTAACTTTTTTAAAAAATAATTTGAACGAAAAATACCATTTAAATAATATTTATAATCTTACTTTCTTGGAAAAAGCCACAGCCATTCATAAAGTTATTTAAAATTTTGCCTATGAATAAGCTACATGATATATATAAACTTTTATGTTATTTACAATTATAAGAAAAATTTCACATGTATGCTTTAATTTTCAGAATAGTAATCCCTACTTATTTTACTATTTTTACAACAAAAAATGTGTTAAAATTAATGAAAGAAAAATTGGAGTTTTGAATGAAGTATAAAGGAATAATATCGTTCGCAATTGATGTTGGATTTTTATTTGTAATTTCCAATACTTGCTAAGTAATCTGATTGTGTATGTGAAGAAACCATGAATGAGAAAAATGAATTGTTTAAATTATTTTACATTTATTTATATTATCCACGAAACACATCAAAACATGTAACATAATAGATCAAATTTAAAAAATTTATTAAGGTGACAAAAGGTAAATCACGTTTCTTACTCCAATTCTTAAGAAAAATGCGTTTCATTGTTTACTCTCCAATTTGTATTATTTTGGCAAGATTTGTGTACTCAATACTTTATGAAACTGGGAGTTCTTTCATATATTATTAATATCTGAATATAATATATCTAAGAAATAAATATCTGAATATTATTTAAATATTTATTTCTTAATTATTTCAAAGAATATATAAATAACTGACAAATCAGAGCATAAAAGTCAAGACCGATTGATCAAAGACAAAAGGTACACCATACATTTTATAAACTAGCAAGACAAATGATAGTGAAAACTTTATTTCAAATCAAAACTCAGACTTATTTCTCCAACATAAGTTAACATTTTGCTATCAAAACACAAACGAATCTCTCAGAGTTGGGAGGATATTAGAAAAGGCATGGGTGATTGGATTTTCTTCCTCCCATCTCCAACCCTTGATCCGTCCCCGCCTTCGATTCCTGACCTTATGTGGGCCTTCCTCATCCCCTGGGGATCTCCTATTGTCTCAAACGCATCCCCTGAGAAAGTTAATCTGAGGCTACAGCTGGTCCAGAAGATGGGGAGGGAAAGACATTAGAAGACATGCTACGTGTGCGGTACGTGACATCCATCAATTTGGTGAGGTGGTATTTATTTGTTTACTGTCAATTACTGGAATCTATTGATGTGTTTAGCAGCGGAAATTAAAGATTTCTATGCAAATTCTTCATTGGGTTTTGCAATCTTATAAGTGAAGTAAAATAATAAATGAAATAATTTCTAGAAAAATGTAAAAAAATTAGAGGAGAAAAAGACATCATTGTATAATTTTAGGAAATTTTCGAGATCGATGTATTGATGTTTATTAGTTATTACCATTTTTCCTAACTTAAGGTGACAGTACATTTACAAAATACAATTTTCGGTCTAAACATCGATTTCTTTTTAAATTTTGGTCTCCTATTAAAATTATTCTTTTATCTTTAAAATTCTGTTTGAATTTTGCTTCTACCTAATTTAGGTACTGAATTTAATAGGAGTTACAGGATTTACAGGATTTGAATTTAACAGGATTTCTCACACATCTTCATAGATGCAAGATATACCAAAGGAAAGTGATCTTGCGGACCAAAATAACTCCTAAGAAACGAACGTCAGGGACAATGGTAATTCATGTATCGTAGATGCGAATGAAGGGATCGGGATGGAGACCCCACTTTCTACAAAACTGCAAATAATGTTTACTTGGAAACATACTTTGACCATTTGCATCACATAATTCTACGAATTTATTGACGGCGGTTTGAAGTTATCTCTCAATTTAATTTATGGTTGAACTTTCGCAGGATATTTGCAAATCGCCTACTTATAGTGATCTGTAAACAGATGGTTGAAGTTGGGAAAGTCTGAATGATGTATGACAAATGAATAAAGTTAGGCTTTAAAATACTTTCCCGAGAAACTCCCTTACATTGAGTGAAAAAAATTGGTTCGTGCAGTTCCAACGCAAACTTTAAATTATCCAAACGAAAGGAAATTTTTAATGAAAATAGGCCTAAAATGTCAATGAAAATTGCATCTAAAATCAAATTGAAAAAGAGTGCGAAGAATTCCATAGCGCCGTGTTCAGCCATGTACCTTTTCAATATTAAAGAAAATTGAAATCAGATGATTCCTTCGGACAAAAACAGTGTGAATCTTACTTTCAAGCATTATGATGTTGTCAAGAGAGGACCTTTCGTTACGGAAGTAATTCTGAAATGGAAAAATACAACGATTATTTTCAATAGTTACATACGCGAGACGGGAATGGACTATACGTTTAATGGTCTTACTAAGACATCTTGTTTTCGTTAGTGCAATAAGTGAAAAGTTTGAGAAGTTCCTTTGGATTCCTTTTAGGCTTCAGAATAGGAATTACTACGGCCACCTGCCACCGACTAGGAAACAAATGCTCCCTTCATTTTCTGTTGTACAGGTAAAGGAGACTAGCAAATGAATTCTAAGTCAAATAGCGAAGCATGTCATTGTCAAAGTCGCAATTGTAAAGTAAATTCTGTCAACAGCTGTAGTTAATATGTGCCTGCTCAGAACTATTCTTAGTCTCTAGAGATTTTGCGCTATATGAATCGGAGCTTGACACTTTAGCAAATGAATGGCCAATAATATTGGGTTCATTGTCGGAAAAGAATGTCCAATATTAGCAATTTCCAGTATCGGGATAGAAAGCTCCTGATGCAGTCTATTAGTTACTTTCGCTTTATACTTGTTGATTGGTGGAAGACAATGTGATTGAAAAGTCAAAGTTGATTCAAGATTTTTATTGACTATGCCATCATACTCTGCGAGCAAAAGCTTTTCCCCTTTTAAACGCTAGAATGTTCTGTGTTGTGGAATATCGTCAGAAAATACCCTAAAATCTCCCTTGTACCTTGTAAGAAGTTTGACATTCCTTATTAATGCATTACGGGTTACTCGTTTTCTGCCTTGTATTGACACTTTTTGGAATCGACGCATTTCTCGGCAGCATCCATAATCCAGTTAGTGTCATTTCGTACAACTACATCAATATCCCTGTTCGGAAACATTATGCCTGTTATAATTGGTAACCGTATGAAGGAACCCCTTTGGCGTAGGCACTCTCAGAAATCAACATCATCAACATATTAAAATAACTTTGAAATGAAATACTTTTACTATAATAATATCTCTGTTTCCTTTTTAAAAGAACGGTGTAGTGAACAGAAAATATAAATTAGATGTTTTGTTATATCATTTTGTATGAGCTGGGTTCCAAATTTTGCATAAATACAATTAGAAGAACATTTGAGTGTATTCAATTTTCATAACTAATTTATCAAGAAGAAAATAGGGAAAAATAATAAATATAGTAAATAAGAAAATAAAAACTAGAAAATAAAAAGAAATAGGTATATAAGGTGAAGTAAACTGCTGTTTGTAGAAAATGCAACACCATGAAGGAATCATCAGAATCAAATGAAATTCGCAGCAAATGTCAATTATAGGATATTATGCAAATTAATAAAGTTTCAGAGCCATCGCGCGTGCGCGGCGCGCGCAGCGCCCTCTGAATTGATGCTGAAAGCGTATAAATAAAGTGCTGTAGCGGGACGTTGAAAAAAGTCTATGATTATTTGTTAGTGGCAAACGTTTAGTGAGACCTGAGTATGCCTCCACGACGGAAGAATAAGAAATTCAAGCAACTTACGGAGTTTGAACGAGGGAGGATAATCGGCCTTCGAGAAGGAGGATTTTCCTATCGCGCAATAGCAGCTCGTATGCAGCGGAACAGTTCCACAGTGATGCGAGTTTGGAAGCAGTGGACCGACGAGCACCGAACAACTCGAAAAACAGGCACTGGACGACAGAAGGTGACGTCAGAGCGCGATGATCGACACCTGCTCCGCATGGCGGTGAATGATCGCACAGCTTCCTCCAGGCAGCTGGCAGCACGTTGGTCTACTGCTACAGGTGTACAATTGTCGGCTTCGTCAATTCGTCGTCGTCTGCTGCGCCGTGGATTGCGTGCAAGGGTGCCTTTATACAGGATTCCCCTCACGGCGAATCATCGACGGCTGCGTCGGCAGTGGGCTCTTGAGCACAGAGACAGGCGAGCTGATTGGCACCAAGTTGTCTTTTCAGATGAATCACGCTTCAATTTGTGGACCCATGATGGCCGTGTTCGTGTTAGACGTTATGCCGGTCAACGCTGCCTTCCTGAGTGTATTATTGAACGACATAGTGGTCGAACACCCGGAGTTATGGTCTGGGGTGCGATTTCGTACCATGGACGATCCAATTTGATACGAATTGAGGGTAATCTCAATAGCAACAGGTACGTCCGTGAAGTGCTACAGCCCGAAGTCGTTCCTTTCCTTCA
The DNA here is from genome assembly GCA_019974015.1 of Nephila pilipes. Lineage (NCBI taxonomy): Eukaryota > Metazoa > Arthropoda > Arachnida > Araneae > Nephilidae > Nephila > Nephila pilipes. The sequence continues at coordinate 895,690 of BMAW01083370.1, forward strand.
AGGCATCCCTGGAGCTATCTTTCAGCAGGATAATGCACGCCCACATGTTGCGCGGACTGTTTGAGACTTCTGTTCAGCACAACGCATGCAACTTCTTCCTTGGCCTGCTTATTCACCGGATATGTCGCCTATTGAGCACGTGTGGGATATGGTTGGTCGGCGTCTCGCTCGTGATCCGCGTCCTGCAGTTTCCAAAGACGAACTTTGGTTGCGCATACAAGCGATATGGAATTCTCTTCCTCAAGCAGATATTCAACATCTGTTTGACTCCATGCCACGTCGTATAGCAGCACTTATTGCAGCGCATGGTGGCTGCACCAAATACTGATTTCGGACGCTTAATTTGTTTCTTTTGTTTTGAAAATTTCATCATTTATTTGTATCAGTACAAGTCGTTTCTGCATTAAATTTCATTTGATTCTGATGATTCTTTCATGGTGTTGCATTTTCTACAAACAGCAGTATATTTACATTGAAGCATGATACATTTAGCTTCATTTCCATTTGTGTAATTCCACGTCTTCGGTTCGTACAAGAATTAATTACAATGCCAAGAAATTATATTTTGTAAATCGAATATTGTAACTTTTTGAGCCACAGTACGTCAATTGTGGTTCTTTTTGAATCATAACTGATGTACTGTGGTTAAAAAAAAACCAGTATTAGGGATGAAATATTAAAATAAAATAACTCGTTATAGTATTGTCAGTTGCTTATTTTTTTCTATTTTTTAAAAAAAGTCTACAAGTACGATCCCCCTTCTCATCCAAAAATTCGTCTCCACAACTTTTCCGGCCAATGAGACCGTTTTCATCTTCTTTAGAACAGATTCGCCAGATGAAACCCCTTATTTTATTAGTTGCGAGGTTTCTAGTGTTTTACGATGAATCTAAGTCTCTTACAGTGATAACTCTTCGCGGCACTAATCAAATTTTATTTTGACAACAAACGGCTGCGAAATCAGAACTAACCTTTGAATCAATGTCACATTATTTTTGCAGCTATTTATCAAATGATAGCACACAATGGTAGTACCAAATTGCCTTAGCAACCCCTCTGGGATCAAAAATATATGCTTTTTGAACCAATGTCAAAGTTATTTTCCTTAAAATCTAATTAAAAAAAAGAAAGAATGCTACACTAATGTTCGTTAAAAGTTTTGGAATTTTCTTTAAAAAATATAGTTTTGAGCCAAGAAAAAAAAATTTCAATAATTTATCATCGACATCACACAATAATAAGAAACTATCCAAAACCAAATAATACAAATTTTTGTATATTTTGAAATACATTTGAAACCAAATAATACAAATCGATTCAGGAAATATATGTAAAAATAACTTTTTTCTTTTTTGCAATTTTAAATATTTTTTTATTCCAGAATTGCAAACGATGATTAAAAAAAACTATCCTTATTCAGTTTTTATTATTTATTCGTTCAATCGGTAAATGTCTTTATTAATGAATTTATGTTAACACACACACACACATATATATATGTATGTATGTATGTATGTGTGTGTGCATATTGTTACGAACGGGAGTTGATGCTTCCCTGCAACTCTTCTCTTATGAAGGAAAAAATCGTCTTACAGAGATGTCACCAGTTGGCAAAAGAGAGTTTAAGCAACTGACCCCTTCACCTTGGCGACGGATTTGGCCACAGCGAGAAACTTGGCGACTTTGGCGATACTTGGAAATATCTCGAAGGTGCAAGAATCTATACTAAAAATCTTTTGGGAAGAAAGTCATGGACTTTTCGTGAATTTTCCTATGTGAAGTCACGCTGGTCGGAAAGGTATAAATGCGCCAAGAGTTACAGTCGCTGTGGAAGAATCAGTCCGTGTGCGGAATCTGTTTGTATGTGGAGTCTGATTTGTAGACCGATCGGAAAAAAAGCATGGCCGAGTGAATTTGCTGGAGATTCGGCCTGAATTTAGCGGAACTGTTACAGAGAGTCTATCTTTGGATACTCTGTTGAGGAGATCGATCGAGGGACCGACTTAACGCTGTCGGCACTTGAAGTGAGACATGCCGGGTGAATATTCGAAGAAGCAACGTGTTCTGCTGGGAATCGTCGAAGCCTGCGCTGAAAGTGCAGAATATTACTGCGGTGGTTGTCCGCTGTGAGGAGCGATAAGTTTGTGAGCTTAACGTTGTGGTGTAATAACTGTGACTGTACTTAATGTGTTTTGCTCCTATATCTGTAACATTGAATTGTGCAAATAATGCGTATCTGTTATTGTCCAAATTGTGCTATCTGTGTGTCGTCTTGAAGACTTGCGAATTGATCGTCATCCTCCGAGTTGGTTTAGATTTTCACTTCACGCACATTCTCGTACAAAATAATTTTTTTCATAACAATATATATACTATATATATATTCAGTTTGGTGTGTGTTTAGTTCCTAGATTTAAAAATTATTTCCTTGAAGAAATGAGACAAAAGGAGATTCGCCGTTGTGTGAGGGTTTTTTTTTTTTTTTTTTTTTTTTTTTTGTGAAATAAAAATCAAGATATATTTTTTTAATCTTATTAAATATTTTTAAAAAACGATCTCATATGAAAAAGTTTTTTATTTATGTTAGCTATAAAATCGATACATTTTCGGATCACACTTCATACATTTTAAGATTATAGTTATAACGGTAATTAAATGAGCCCTACTTCTTTTAACTCTCGAACTTTAAGACTGAAATGGAAAAGTCCGACTCCACATCCTTAACTGAAAATGCGCTAAAAACGAGATAATGAAAAATATCCCTTGAAACTGAAAATGTACCATAATGAATACAGTTTTCAATAGGTTTCTGAAAACTTTCCGCTGGACCACTCTTTGTGGACTTAGATCAATAGCTACTCGGAACGTCACAGCTGCGTCCATCTACGGATCGTTGACTTGCAGGACCCTAAAGAATTGTAAGAAAATAGACCAAACTGTTTTCTTACTTACGTTCTTAGGAAATTACTTATTTCTATTAATCCGAAATTTCGCAATAATTAAAGGTTGTTACGCAAAATTGTTTAGAAGACCCGCGATAAATTTACATCAATCTATATGTCCTAATATGCAGGAATGAAATATATAATTTTCCCGCTCATAGACACATATAGAGAGAGAGTTAATTGTATTAATAAAATATAATGAATTCTTAGATTTTCTTGTTTGACACCTGAGTGAAATTAGTTTTAAAATAATCATTATTATACTTTCACAACTATTACTTCAATCCTATTTTAAAGATAAAAACTGAAAGTAGAATCGCTCAGTTTATCGAAAATGAAACGCAAGAAAATTATCTTAATCATTTGCTTACTTATCCATAATTAATAACACAAATATTTGTTCTGCAAATAAATAATATAAATTTTGTTTAGTGATATAGTTATCTTATATTTCTCATTTCAGCAATTATGATCTCGATTATAGTACTTTTTTTTCTGTAGCACATTTATGTAGGAAGTCTTTTTCAGATTTTTTTTGTCTGCAAAGGATTGAATTCTAAAATTATCATAAAAATTATATTATTGTGTTATACTTCGTATTATTGTATCTTTGAAAAAGAAATTTGCTTATAAAAATAACAAAAGTTTTAATTTCGAAAGTCTTCTGTTCACACAAATCTTATGTAAGACTGAGCATTTTTCTCTCTTTTGGTAAAGTCTTAAATTCTAATTATTATAATATTTTTCCTATTTCCTTTTAAATGTTCAAATAGAAATCCACGGGGGAAAACAGTGCAGTTTTCTGAAATGCTATCTGAATTATTTTCAACTCTCAATCAAGTGTTTTTTTTATTTTCTCAGGCAAAAGGATAAAGGATCAGAATCTCTACTCTCCACTAAATTTTGTAAAGTTTGGCTTATGAAACATTATCATATATACCCTTTTTGATAGAGCGTATATATTTACAATGCATGAATTTTATTAATATATGTGAATATTTTTATTTGATTCAAAATTATTTTAACTTTCCAAATGTTTTATGAAGAAATTGTATCATTTTACAGTCTTGATTTTTTTGTGTACGTTGTTATTATTTTTGCATGAATCATAAAAATAGATTATGCAACAGACGAACCTTCATAGAAATTTATAAAAGAAGTATTTCATGATTTTGAATTCGAATTTCTTAATATTATAACTATTAATTAAAACTAAATGAGATTGAAATACAATTTCCTTTAAAAAAGGTTCAAAATGTGCGTGATTTTAGCAAGCTCGTTTTCCTGAGTATAGCCTTCAAAGCAACATCGTTCGTCAAGGACTATTTTAAATTACATATACAATTTGGTGACAGTTTTTCGATCAAACACTTAACAAAATTGAGCACACGTTTCGCGTCGAATATGTCTTATTCTCGTTGAACTATGTTTCAATCGATTCTATTTAATAAAGATCTGCTAGAATTTAAAAGGAACATTTGTCACAAGATCTTTTCACATCTCGATTACCAGAAAGAAATAATCAATAATGTTCCTTTTTTCTCAATCCTAGAACAGCAACAAGATTAAATTTTAGAATGAGATAGTAATTTGTTCGCAGAGTCCCTCTCCCCCAAATAGCAGAAAGCACTCAGTTCTCTTCTTCATTTATTTTTTAAACAAAAATCTTTCCACGTCACAATATACTGTAATGACTTTCGCTTCTTAAGATCCAGTAATTCACAGTTAATTTTTTAATGATCCCATTTTCTGTCAAATTAATTTGTTTTTCAACCGTTTAAATGCTTTTCTCTCTCTGATTTCAGTTTTAGTTTACGTTTATTGGGGCATTTCTTTCTTTTCTCATTTCTAAATTTGATTAATTAAACACAAAAATACGCAGTCAATAGAAAGAAGAGTCGAGTTCAATTATAATAATAACCAATCAATTTTATTCACTTTCCCGAATATTAAATTTCAATAATTAATATTACTTTCTCTGGGGATAAATTGTCTAAATTAACGTATAAATATCTAATTGTCTAATAACGTATAATTGTCTAATAACGTATAAATTAATGTAACGTGATAGAGCCGATCGGGTTCGAGTACATAATTAATATATATTTGAAGGTTTGAGTCCTAAACCCTTTTTCTATGTCTTCTAGGATCCCTTTGATCTCTCCTAAAGTTACGAAAGGCTGGCTCCGACGTCTCACTTTGACTCGCTATTACTCTTTATTTCTACCAACCAACTTTCTAATACTCTCTTATTATACATATATTCGTTGTGTATAAAAATGTAATTTATCTAATCTATTCACTACGCTTTGTAACTTCATTCTGATTTACATTAATTACGCTTCACTTATTTTGAAATTCCATTTTAAACAATTCAGCAGAGGAAAAATTGCGAAAGAGCCCAATGTTACAAGCATATGGAATACGTAAGAGTACAATATTTTGGTCTCAAGTTCTCACTTGTCAAATAATGAAATTATTTAAAAACAAATTTAAGAAATAGCTCTTAAGTACTTAATGTGAATACAAAATATCCATATATGTGCCAATATCTTCAGTATTAAATACAATCAGCAAAATGTATTATAAGATCTACATGAGTAGCGTTACAATAGTTTCTCTACTTTTATCGAATTAAACATTTAACATTAATTCGGACAAGTGTTTTAATTTTTGCGGACGTACACTGGCCTCCAAAAGCTGAGGTACAACAATTTTTAACACATTATCTTATAGGGATGAAAGTAAAAGTAAAAAAAATATGTGGTTTTTATACATAATATAAAAAAATTCAACAAAACTTTATAGAACAATTATATTTACCTCTATTTTTTAAAGAATTGGACAAATGTAACAGTCAGAGGAAACTGCTACATTCCACTATTATTATCTATATAGAATTTTTATAAACTTATTGATCTTCAATTGTTGATACTAAGATATTGTTAAACATATCTAAGAGATGTTTTTCCGGTTCTTCAAGATAACGGGAAATTGATTCTTAAATCGGCGGGAATTTTATACCAAGTTGATGATGCTATATGTCTAAATAAATCTCGAAGTTTGATCCAAAGACTCTGGGACTAGTTTGAATTTGAAAATACAGAATCCAGAAGACTTGTTCTAGTCTGCATCAAGGATACAGCTCTTGAGTTAGATCGTTTCCTAGCTCTTTCGGTCCGAAGAAAGAGAAACATTATTGTAATATCTATTACTACGGTGCAGGTATTGATGATAATGATACTACTACTTGTTGATGATGCTCAATCTTGTCGATCTAGGTTTATTGATGAACAGTTTGAGGATCAAGTTTTAGAGAGAATGGAATGACAAGCTGGATATCTGAATCTTTATCCAATAGACAGCATTTTTGGGACTAACTCGAAAGAGAGGTGGTTGCCTTATACTCTCCTTCGAGATCGCTAAATGAGTTAGAACAAGGGTTACTCCATGCATGAGCGCTATTTCATATTCCAACGACCGACATCTAGTATCGAAAATAGGTGTCCCCAATGCGTTACAAAAGCACGTTCCGTATTAAAACCCATTTAATTTTCTCCTCAAAAATCTGTGATTTATCTTTTCAGCAAACACTGGAGTTATTTTCCCCACAAAATGTAATTCTTTTTTTGTAAATCATGCTTTATGCTAAAATTATATAAAAGTCCAAAAATTACTGTTTGAAACATAATTATTCCAAATTTCAATTGTTTTCAAACAACACTCAAAATACCAGTCGTGTCTTACCTTTTGTTGGCCTCTGTTTAATAAACATATTGAGTTTTGCTTACTTCTAATTGATGTTTCAAGGATGTTTGTCTGAAAAATATATCCTCCCGATTTGAAAAAAATTTCCCCCCGACATTTGGAGTTTTTAAAAAATCACGATGCAGTGCTGAAAAGTAACTATTCATACGAAAAAATATTCTTTAAATTCAAAGAATAGTAAAAAGAAATTATAAATTATTTGCGTAGCTTTTTTTTTTTCTCCTTACATTCAAATGAATAATTTTTAGCTAACACTCTAACACTTAAGAATAACGGTTTTTCAAAATAAATTCTTATTTTAACGATTTCTCTTTCACCTTTATCGCGATTCATTAACATATATACATATACTGAAGCAATATTTTGAGGGTTCAATCAACCTTAATGTTCATTTAATGTAAATGTATTTAATCATTTTATTTTACATAAAAATGAATAAAAAATACTTGCATTTTTTTTTTTTTTTTTTTTTGAAAATTGAACAGTTTTTTTTTTTTTATTTCAAAGAGAGGAATTTCGTTTATTTCGTTTGAAAACTGTCATTTTTTAAAGAAAAGTTATTTCAGACCAAATAATTTTAAAATGTTGTCACTAATGAAAAAAATGCCACATTTTTTTAATCGCGGGGTTTTAGCAAGAAACTTTAAAAAAAAACACTTCCTTATATCATCAAGGACCGAACGCCTTAATATGACCTTTCTCCCTTAGAGACGAGAAGCCTCAAAGAATTCAGATCACGCTAAAATAAATCGACTTTTTTCCTTTTCTTTTTTTACAGATTGTGCACTCACGGTACTTCTAGGAAGGACCATTAGGCATCCCGGGAGATCACATAAAAGACTTTCAGTTTTGGTTTTTTATTCAAAACTGTCTTGTTTCTTAGTTGAAGGCATATGAATAAATTTTTCAGTTTTATGTACTTATCAAGTACATAAAACTGAAAAATTTATTCGAGTTTTATGTACTTATTTTTCAGTAATGTACAATCTGGCACTATAAACAGAGTAATACAAAACGATATGGTTGTGAGTGTTTATTAACGTCTCACTGAGAAGCAATGACAGGGCTATTGGCGATGGACCTCGTTATTTTGAACCTCGATCAAGTGACAAGGATGACACCTGTGCTGGTGTCTCCCTCTCTAAACTTCCATACCACGCCAACGGGAGAACCTGGAACCTCAACCATGTTTAGAGCTTATCGTCTCCCCTACACAGTTGGTCTTTAGCGACGCCGGTCTCGAACTCGTGACTCGACGAAAATAACGCCAGCAGCGAATCAACGACCATAACCATTTGGCTACCGCGGCTACGTAGTACAACTATACGTACAAAGATTCTGCAGATTTACGGATTTTTTAGAACAAGAGTGTTCAACGATTGTGCATAGACAAAATGATGCACTAAAATCTTTTCGAACACAAAATAAATTTTTGGGTCTGTTCATAGAATAATGTTGGGTTTATATAAAAATAAACTTTTTCGCAGCTCCTGTTTTAACCTAAATATTATCTTAGTCTCCCTTACTTGTTCTGCGTAACAATTTCAGCAGTCAACTAGGTTATATTCATTGGGCTTACATTTCAGATGTACATAAACAGAGGCTGATGTTTAGGCCGTAATTATGAATATCAAGGGAATAAAATCATTGAAATAAATACAAAACAAAACATATTTGGTTGTTTGATTGTTTATAAACCTTAGAAATAACAGAGGGCTATTGGTAACGAACCTAATAATTTTGAGAACGTGAGAAGTGACGAGAACGACACCTGAGCTGATTTTGAGCTTCGATCAAGCTTCTACACCATCCCCAAAGTGAGGATTTGGAGTCTCGGTAGATTTAACGTGCATTGTTGGAAATAATTTACTTGAATACCGCGGGGGAAAAAAAGACGCCGTGTCACGTTTGAAGTATGAAAGCGCATGGGATTATGGCAAACATATATTCAGATTATATTTTAGTTCTTGACCGCGAAAGGCGGGTTTTTCATGTCTCTGATGTAATTTGTTCTTCTGACAGCTAAAGAGAGATAACAATTGCATAGACTTTTTAAAAGCCCAATATAATTGTAAATAGTAATTTATGTGCATAATGAGAGCGTAAAATTACAATAAATATAATATAAATACACCACTCTTCCACTCTTAAAAATTTGGATTAATTTTTAAAATTTGGATTAACAACGAACATCAGCCCCGCTAAATATTGGGGTCTTAACAGGCATCAGGACTCGGAACCAACGATTTGATCGAAACTACGCCAGCTATGAGCTCACAAACATGATTAATCGACTACCTCTGCCATCAAAATATATTTGGAAGTAGAAACGAAATTGATTTGATTAATATGTTTTAAAGTTATATGTTTATACACTCTATAACAAAATATTCGACGCACCAAGAAGGAGTTGCCCGATTAGAATAAAATTGTGTATGCAAAGATATTGGAACCGAACTTGCAAATGATTAAACTTTGGTGTCCAATGGATGGCGGGAGCTCTAGCGCATCGGAACTGCGCATTCGGATGCGCTGGAGCTCCCGCCATTCAGTAGGTGTATATAAGGAGCAATTCTCAATTGGATGGTCAAAATTTCGGTTTCATTTCGACTGTGGATATCTTATGTCGGCTGTAACAAAGCTTCGCCAAAGAATTCGTGCACATTACATGCAGATGTCAGAGTTTGAAAGATGTCGTGCCATCGGAATGAAATAGGCTGGTTGGACGAATCGAACAATCGCTCTACATCCGGGTCAAAGTGATGAGGTGATTAGAAGATGCTGGCAAGAGTGGGTCAACAAAGGCAGATATCAGCGTCTGAACGGCAGCGGTCGACCGAAGACCACAACAGAATGGGAAAACAGAGCATATGTCACAGCACTGGATTCGTCGATATCAACTATCCACCATGAGGCCTGCACACATGTGTTTAACATGAACCTCGACATACGACTGAGAGAGCCGAATTTACGTTCATGCCGATCGTTACGCCACTTACCTCTCGCACTTGTACACTATCAAGTTCAATTACAGTGATATGGAGCTGGATCAACTTGGAACTGCGCTGACTGGGGACGTATAGTCTTTAGTGACGAGTCCTGTTTCCCATTGTGTCCTGACGGCTGCACAGACGTGTCTGGAGACATCCCGACAGTATGGGAATCCTACATTTGCTATTGCACGTAACACAGGCCTATAACAGGGAGTTATGGTCTGGGGTGCCATCTTCTTTGATTGCTGGACCCCTTTGGTAGTAATTTCTGGTACACTGACAACACAGAGGTACGAAGACAAAATTCTACGACCGGTTGTGTTACCGTTCCTTTTGCGATACCTAGGACGTTCTTTTCTACAAGATAATGCTCGGCCGCACATGATACGTTTTGCTATGAACTATCTGCAAGCTTTCTTTACACTTCCTTGGCCATCTAGGTGGCCTGATCTCTCTCCCATAGAGCACATCTGGGACGTTATAAGAAGACAATTGAAACCATCCTGGAATGTTGACGATTTAGCGCAACAGCTGGAGACAATTTGGTACGAAATTCCACAGAACACCATCCGGGAACCTTAGGAGTCTATGCTTCGCCGGGTGACAGCTTACAACTAGCCCAGAGGTGGACCAACGCCTTATTGACTTCCTCCCTTTATAACGGCCAAACTCTGAAGTAAATTAGTCAATTGTTCTGAAAACGTAATCGTTTGTTTTACTATGTATGTTCTGCACATCCAACAATTTTTATCGCAATCAGACAATTCTTTTGCGGTGTGTCGCTTTTTTTTTTTTTAATAGAGTGTAGAATGTATTTTAGAACGATTTTCTGGGTAGTACGACGGAATGTCATTCGGTTTCATATTATTGACAACAGTCACAGTTGTTTATAATAAAGTTCAGGTAAGAGAGATAAATAAGACTGTTGAACAACTGCTTAAATCGTTTCAGATGTTCATTATACATTGTAAAATTTTAGAAATTTTCAGCCACTTCATATGACAATTTTAAATAGAATTAAGTTTGAAATTCTTTATCCACAGACCCTGAAACAGACTTTTCTGCCATCAGGATTACTCGTAATGGGTTATGAAATAAAATCCATATTAAGATTTATTTTTATAGGGAGAAATAAAAAAAAATAATCTTGAGTTTTTGTTGCTCTTCTCTCTTCTAAAATTGTTCAAAAGTCCAAAGCCAGGTGTTAGCCATTTAGAAAATTTCGAAGTTTCAAAGTATAAAAATTGGTTCTCTTTTAAAATTATTAAATTTAATTAAACTTGGGGAGTCTTGCTTTAATATTTTTTTCTGAAAAATCAGATTATTGATAATTGCTTCATGAAGGTTGTAATATGTGGTCGGTTTCGCTTCATTTATTTCAGACAACCTCATTAGAGTTTATATTTTTACATGAGAAAGGCGATGATTAAATCCATATTTTATCAAGCTAATAGAAAGGTCTTTGTTTTTTTACGAGTCTGAAATTTGGATGGCAAAGCATGCATTATTTTTAAAAACATACGGAGATACTTATAATGCACGTAAAGGACAATTTTTATTCATATTTATTGCTTATTAGCGTCGCACTTAATTTAACGTTAAATAATGTGAGGGATTAACGTGAGTTCTTTCAACGTTAGAAATAACGTGAGGGATATTGACCTCTTAATTTCGAACTGCTGTAAAATGACGAGGACAATACCTGAACTGAATTCCACTACACGACTAAAATTGCATCGACAATGAGCTCGCGACTATAACCATGGCCACAATTTTATTCATAAAATGTCCTTTATTTTTAAAGAAAATAAACTAAAAATTTCACCTAAAGAAAATTTTGAAAAGAGATATTTGAAAATTCAATTTAATTTTTTTCTTTCAGTTCAGTGCAATATATATATATTTATAGTTATTTTTAATATCATAAAATGTATGAGATACAATAAAACAAACAGAGTTTTTAGCAAGAATTTCTGAAAATAAACTCCTTTCATATCTTTCGTATTTTTAGTCTATAAAAGAAAATATTCTACGATTTCCCTCTCCAGAAAAGAAAGGAAAGAGAAACTTTTTACGCTTGACAGGCTCGGAAACTTTTGAACCAATCGGTATCAATATATCGATTTCCAGGATTCTGACTCTTATTTTTTTCTGATTTGAACACATTTTACGATAGAAATGCTCTCCTTGATATTCTCCAAATTTTCACACCGAAAATTATGAACTCAGGATTCTTTTATCAGCTCAAAGTTTTTAAACTATAGCACTTTTTTTTGTACTGTTTAATACAGTTCTTATATTCAGTCCTAAAATGTAATACACATTTGATTTTTAATATGTCAAAAAAGTGAAATTATTTCATAATTTAAATTAATTTGGCATGAAAATAATTGCAGATTATATATTCTGAGATATTTTAGCCTGAAAATATATTATTATTGGTTGAATAATTTTAATTAAGGTATTTCTTTGTGTAACGTTTCCAATTTCAAAGTCACGAAATTGGAATATTCATACATTTGAGAAAAATCCATTTAACTATTATTTAATCAATTTAACTATTATTTAATAGCATCAATTTAATAGTACTTGTTTTATTAGTTCTGCCATGATTGAACGATAATTATTAATTATTCAAATTCATTTAATTTATTATTCACAAAATCAGTCCCAGAAAACAAGATTCAATCCAAATTCAAGAAATGACTATTGGGATATCTAAAAAAACTTACAAAAAGAATCCATCCAAGCTTAAGAAATGAACAAAAGAAATAATTCAACTGACATGAATAATTTACAGATTTTGTGCACTTGTATTATTTCTTAAAATTCGCTGAAATAACGAATATGCCTCGGGATTAACATTAAAAAAATTACTCTCATTTTTATGACTAGTTGAAGAATCCAAAGAAAAATTAAACATAATTTCATCATACGTAGCTTTGAAGTTATACTACCTACTTCGAATAACATAAAGGTATTTTTCTTTTAAAATTATTGTTGAAAAAAAAGTTGAAAACAGAACAGCAAACTCCTTTTGAGTAGAAAGAGCAAATCGGAAAAAAATATTCTTGATTGCTGAAATCACATTTCAGTTTAATTTTAATTATCAATTATATTCACTAAGAACGATATTACACTCGGAGAAACATCAGCAGTGCAACCGTTCTCCGATACATTTTTCCTATTATTTAGACGTTTAATCGCCTGTTTGAGGGCGTATATTGGCAGTAAGAGTGAATGATATATTTTTCAAAGACGATTATAGGAAGAAACTGAAATATTGATGTAAGATGAAAATTAATTTGAAGAAAAAGTGTCAAAAATTGAGTAGCAGATCAAGTTTTATTTCCCAACTAGAACAATAACACCAAATATGATGCCACAAATAATAAAACCTTAGATACTCCCATAATTCAAAATGAAACAGTGCGGCTGTGCCGTAATCTTCTGAATTCAATGGAATTACAAATATTCTTCAAATCCGCTTGAAAAAGAAGCTCAAAAGCATAAATTTTATGCTTTTGAGGGCTTTTATGCTTTCATTTTCTATTGCGAAATGCAAAAAGAATATTTTAAATGAAAAGAAAAGTTCTATGCAAAGTTTTGCAATGAACAGATTTAGCCACCCAAGGTGCGCTTTTTTTAAATTATTTATTTAAATTACTAATTTATATATAAGAACTAAAGTAAATGGTGAAATATCGAGAAATGAACAACAGTAAACTTTTCCGATATTAAAATTAAAGGAATCGATAAATTATTAAATTGAACATATTTAAGCTACAAGTAATTAAAATTAAAGCATATGATAAATTATTAAATTGAATATTATATCAGCTACATGTAATTAAAATTAAAGCAAAAAATAAAAAAATTGAAAAGTGATTTGGTACGCCAAAAGTAATCCTACTAAAACAATAGCCCCTTGGGTGGTTAAAAAATATTAATAATCACTATTTAAACTCAAGCTAACATAAAAACTTGAAGTTCAAAGTATTCATGCTAAATTTGTATTTTTTCTCTTTGAACAATGTATCTGGGCTTTTTTTAACGAAGTAAATGAAATTAAAAACATGTATTCTCGTTTTTGTGCCACAATTCTTTTTATTTCTATTTATATTTTTTAATCGTGTATTATGATCCTTATTATTAATTTAAAAGCTATGTAGTATTTTCAATAATGTATATCGTAAAAATTGTATTTTATCTTAAGTATTAATAAAAACGTTTATTCTTCTATTTTCTGAAACGATTACATTAGAGTTTTCTTTTTTAAGTTTTATAAAGTAATATTTGTAAAAATTGATACTCAAATTTGGTATTAAAACCTTTTCATTTTTTTTAGTTTCTGTATTTTCCCGATGTGGATGTTTAAATGTTACATAATGGTTAAACAAATAATTAAATGGGAAAAACAAAGAAAATAGTGTCTGCAATCCCAGCTGCATTCTGTTTGCACAGCTTGAGACTGAACAACTCCCCATTTTATGAAGTTATAGTTACTAAATTAAATTAGGTATAATTGTAACATAATATAATAGAATAATTCTTCCATGCTTATTATTTTCAAGTAAATTAAGATAAGAAAGGATAAAACGGATAAGAACGGATTCAAAATAATGATCATTTATAATATCAGTTTAATATATTTTGACTCGTTATTCATTTGATTTGACTGCCCAAATTCATTTAAAAATGAATTTTTAATCTATTTATCTTCACTTTTTATCTATTTATTTCCAATAATTTTTTAAAGGAATTTTGTGATTTTATCAGTTTTTTTTTATAAATGATTAAAACAAAGTAAAATAGTTTTTTATCTTAATATTTTTACACTTTGAAGGAAAAATATAACTTAAATGTTATTGGGCATAACCAAATTCCATTTATTAAGTTGAATACAAAATATTATGCACTAGACAAGGATTTTAAATAATTTGCATACATCATTTACAGAAAATATTTAATATTCTATTGGTATAATAGTAGTATTTCTCTAATTGCAATGCATAACAATGCTATGTCCTATAATAAAATCAGAATGTAGGACAATAAATGCTATTAATTATTGATTTTGTTCAATAACATTATTGAACTAGTTGATCATTATGTGATACTGTGAGCTCAACTTCATTTAAAAAGTATTTCCTAAAATTATATTTTCTCCTTTCTATCATACTAATTATTTTTTTTAAGTTGACACTGACATAATCTCTCAATACGACACTGAAGATGCCTATATTATACATACCTATATTTAAAATTGTACTCATAATGTATAAGCAAAATGATTTCATTTAAATACAAGTTTTTATCAAATTGTCCTAAATTTTTGTTTTGATACCTGTTAAATGTTTTAATTTTCATTTTTATGACTGAAATTTATGTATTGTATAGATTTTATTCAGTCACATAAATCTTATTCAGATTTTAATTGACCAATCGAATTAAATCATTTGAAAAATAAACTTCGTAGGTTACCGTTTTAAGCATGAGCAACACTTTTTTTTTGGTGGAAATGGTTTGTTTATATTTGCTTCTTAAGGTATATTGCTATTTTTGGTAATGCCATTTATAAGAAAATTGACTTACGTATTCATTGCCACGGGATGATTTACTTGAAGAAAGTTAAGACGGACTTTATGGTCAAATAATATCAAAAAGTTACCCTAATTTTGAATTACCTTACGCTCTCGGAATTATTTTGACATTATCTTCTATCAGAGTTCAGAAATATTACTAACCAACCGAATAACAAGCAATTCCCAAACTTAAAGGAAAAAAATCATATGTAAAATATATAGTGTTGTGAGTCTAGTTCTTATTTTTATTGCATTATTTGTATATTACTTTATTCTGTTCTATCAATTATACTTCTTGCTGTAAACTCACTTTCCTTTTTCCTAGTTAGTTTTATGTAAAAATATTACAAGCTGTGCTCATGTTCTTAATTTTATAGAAGCTTGATATATATGTAATTTGATATACTTCGAGTTTCAATCATCGAGTCTTAAAACTTTGCTTCAATTTCAAGACGCAACTTGCATTTATTGTCCTGTTAGTGTTATTTGTTCCCTCAAGTAAGGGCTTACTTTGTGGCATATAGGTTCAAACTTTTCTACAAGCACTCAACAGACTGAGAGTTTATAGATAAGTTTGTTTCATTAAAAAAAAATACTTCAGCTCTTACTGCTTGTTACGAGTCTTGTCATTTAATCTCGGAGCCTTGTAAGTTAACCGAGCGAACATCACCGAATTATGCACTGTAATAACGATACAAAAATATTCAATACTATAACATAGAAAGATCATTCAAGAAAAAAATGGCTTTTAAAATATTTTACAGATGTCACACCGAATTTCTAAACCTTTATTCTTTTTTTTAAAAAAAATAGAATGCAGACGATGACAAAGACGATGCTTTTACGTTTTGCCGCAGAACATTAAGACCGTTGAAAAGTCAAACAAAAAACCGCGCAAACAAATAATAAACTATAATCAGATTACCTTAAATTAATCCTATTTGCACACCTCGTGTGCCCTAACTCTAATGGGCGCAAAAACATTCTTAACACTTCCCCAAAAGCAAAGTAAAGGTATGACACATTTCCTCTTTAGGGCAGACCATAGCCTTCTTACGAGGACAGGGGTGCGAAGGCGTAAAGAATTTTAAGAGGGTCTTCCCACCCCTGGTTGCCAATCGATTCGAACGGGGGGTGTTAAGAGCTTGGCAAAGGGACCGGCGTATTAAAGAAACAAAGGCACTCTTCGTTCGACGGATTTCGGAATGAAGATGACTGAATTAAAGATGAATATTAAATGTGTTTTTGATCAATACGTTCGGGGCAGAGAAGGGGGATGATGGATTTGCGGATGCATCATTTAGAGGAAGGGTTGGCTCTTCTTTGGGATTGGAACATCTGCGGAAGAGCTCTACAGCCTCTTATGGCTTGAAGATGATGAGGAGGGGATTTTATCGCAGTTTTTGGAACAAGTGCACGTGTGAAAACGGTAAAATTTTATTGTTCGACTTTGGAGGGTACAATATTGTGGTGGAAACTGCAAATTCTCTGTAGTAACAAAACGGATAAGAAATTGTCCTCAATTCGATAAAGAAAAATAAGTTGTAATCTTAATATTAAATATCCATATTACATTTCTTTTCTTTTCTAAATGAAAATACGAGTATGCAGGATTCTATGATACAGATATCGATCTGAATTAAGGATCTAAGAATCATTAAGGTTCTGTTCTGAAAGTGGATGCAATACTTTGATTTCGTAGCACTGACAAATTATGTGTAAATTATTTGAAAAAATAAATATTAATCGATTAATAATTATAATTATCCAATCACATAATATTTAATAATACATATCGAATTCTGGTGTTTGAAAACACAGCATGTTCGATAAATTGCAATAAAAAATTAAAGATTGAAATCAATTAGCTTATTACTCTAAAATTTCGTTATCCATTACTTCATTAACCAATATAAAAATATTTATTCTCTGATTAAATTCTGTACAGTTACTTTACCTGTAATTTTTGTATTGCTTATCCTAAAAAGAATAAAGTCTGTAGTAATTGCTTTGTGGTTTCATAACGAATCAACTTTAACTCTCTTAATGAAGCTATTCATTTTAATGATACAAAGAAACATTATATTCAATTCATCAATTTAAATTTAAAAATAAAAGAATATAAGACACAATTTCTACATTATTTTCATTTTTTACACTCTACCATTATATTTCCTTTGCAGAAGAAATCGTAATGACATGCTTCGATACATTTTTTCATTGTATCAACAAACTAATACTAAGACCTCATAACCTCTTATATTAAAGTTGAGGTCATTCGGATGTGCATTTCTTTGTTTCAGAACCCGT
This sequence comes from Nephila pilipes, assembly GCA_019974015.1. Classification (NCBI taxonomy): domain Eukaryota; kingdom Metazoa; phylum Arthropoda; class Arachnida; order Araneae; family Nephilidae; genus Nephila; species Nephila pilipes. Next base: position 913,291 of record BMAW01083370.1, read on the forward strand.
GCATATATCACGAGCAAATAATTAAAATCATAGCCACTTTAGATACTAATTTCAATAAGTTCATATAATTTTAATAAGTAAAACTATTTATCTTTCATAGGTTGATAACAGTAACTTGACTCGGTTCACAATACTATAAGTAAATAATTTTATTTACTCTGTACATCTCAAAAATTCGTCAAAAGCCGTTATAGTCTAGTAGAAAAGTTGCAGGATTCATATCGGAGCAAGGCCAGCACAAGTGAGTTTTGAACGGTGCATGCTCATAATTTCTCATGCCGACGACGGGTTTTAGAAAATTGAAATGGTTTTGTTTGCTTTTATTTTTGGTTTTGATCCGAATATACATACAAATGAGTGTTATCACTTAATTAGCGCACAATTCCCATAGATTTATCAAATGCGACTTTTATGAAGTTAAAACAATAATTTTACTATGATAATTTAATTATTTATCATTTTCATGTACTCTTTACTATACCAATTCGTGCACTATAATATGTAGGATACGAGGGTTGCTATTTATATTTCTGTCCTAATAATGAAAAAACAAATATGTAGGATCGAAATTGGTTTTATTGTTTTTCAAAATATTCTCCATGATGATCAATACACTTTTGTATGCGTTTGAACCAATTTTCAAAGCACTTTTTCCAGTCCGATTGAGGTAACTCCAAAACATGCGTTTTGAATGCATCAACCGCTTCTTCGAGGGTCGAAAATCGTTGTCCACGTAATTTATTTTTGATGTGTGGGAATAAGAAGAAGTCATTGGGTGCCAAATCAGGGCTGTACGGCGGATGACCCATCAGTTCGATCTTTCGCTCCGTCAGAAATGCCTTTGTTTGAGTCGATGTGTGAGAGCTCGCATTGTCATGATGAAGAATGATTCGCCTGTTCTGCTTTTTTCGAATTTCTCCGATGACTTCTGGCAAACAAATGGTCGTGTACCATTCAGAATTGACCGTCCTGCGTTGCTCTAACGCCACTGTTGCCACATGACCGTTAATGCCGAAGAAACAGGCAATCATTTGTTTCGATGTGCTTCTTCCTCGAACAACTTTTGTTGGTTTTGCCTCATCTTGGAAGACCCATACAGTTGATTGCTGTTTTGTTTCCGGCTCATATGCATAGATCCATGATTCGTCACCTGTGTAGATGTTATACACAGCCTTTGATGTACCTTGAATGTATTTTTCCAACATTTCCTTGCACCAATCGACACGAGCCTTTTTTTGAGCGTTTGTCAGATTATGCGGGATCCAACGCGAACAAATTTTTTTCACGCTCAAATGTTCATGCAATATTTTATTGATGCTAGTCATACTAATGTCCAAAGACGCCTCTATCTCACGGTATGTCACATGACGATCTTGCTTTATCAGTTCACGCACAGCATTGATCTTTTCTGGCACAACAACGGATTTTGGACGACCTGCACGGGATTCGTCCGGGATCGAACATCGACCACGATTAAATTCGTTATACCAATTTTTTACAGTGCTGTAGGATGGCGCTTTATCGCTGTATAAAGAATTAAGTTCATCGAAGCACTCTTGTCTTGACAATCCTCGTCGAAAGTTATGAAAAATAATGGCACGGAAATGTTCACGATTCAATTCCATTTTTTGACAGAGAAGAACTTTTCAATTTACTGTCAACAACACAAATAAAGCTATAATGGTAAATCGTTTGCTGAATTTATGTTTAAAAATATCAAACTTTCGATTAAAATCGTCTGCGGTCGCCTAGCAACACTTACTGTTGCCAAGGCCAGAAATATAAATAGCAACCCTCGTACAAAGCGAAATAAATTATTATTTTTTAATGCAATTAGTTTCAAGGCCCCGAAAGTTAGCTTTTCACTGGGCTCAGTTTTAATACGGACTGCCATGTAACGAAGGATAGAGGGTTCGAGCCTTTATTTCCCCAAGAAATACTGAAAATTACTATATTTTAAATTAAAATGCCTTTCAATAAATTCACTGACCATGATATCACGGAGATTTAGAACTTGAGCTTCATGAGCAACCATGTTCGCATGTTTGAGTTATTATTCCGTCTAAGAATTCTTGTGACGAATGGGAATTTTTTCAATTTTCATTCAGTTGGATCTCTAAATCACCGCTAGGTGAGATGAAGAAATCAAAAGAGCAGTGGCGAATCCCCTGGATATGCTAAGAGCGCGACTCAATCCTTTTGTTCGTGCTTATAAAAATCATATATATTTATAATTAGTTGCATATGTGGAATTTCTTTTCTGTTTTTGATACATTTTATTAAAATTTAAAAAAATCAGAAGTATTCTCGAATTTTCTTGGTATCTATTCCGGAATTTAATTGCAGAATAAAGTTCGTAGAAGATGGATAACATCTTTCTATGGGCAGCCATCAATTTGTTATTTTGTGGTGGTCATCTTAACCCCAAAGTCCGTTCCTCTAAGATAGCATCCCTCTCACGTCCAAACCCTTAAGATGGGGGAGTGAAAGATGGTAAGGGAGGGATGTTTTAAGATCCCTATCCTCCCCTCAATGATATCATCGATCTGATCAGAAGAAGAACAGCACACATAAGAAAGACAGAGAAGAGGGGATCTTAAGAAAAAGGAATAAAGACAGACAACCATTCCCGCTCCCCATATATTTTCGCAGGCATCGCTGTTTCTTCGGCAAGTTAAGTGGACTCAGAGGCGAAGGCAAGCGGGAAACTTCTGTTCGTAAGAAGTAAAAGAATATCCATGAGAAACGACATTTGTTTGAAAAATGATGCCACTTTAAAAAACAAGGAATACTTTGAAGTGAAAAAGTTAGTTTCGAGGAGGTCTTTTTAGGCGATCAGTTTGCTGTCTGAGTTATGTAAAGGAGATTGTCGATTTCAAAAAGAGCAAGAAATTTAAAAAATCAGACTTTAATTCTCACGCAACTATTTGCTGTCCGTAGCTAAAACATTGTACTTAGTAAAGCACAATTACCTGCTATAAAGTTTTCCCTTTTCAGAAGCTTGTAAACTTTATTAGTAAGTTATTGCTAATATAGTTTGTATTAGTTTTGCTTTATCAATAAATGGGTAATAAGAAATAAAAATGAATAATAAAATAATAAAATGGGTATCAAGAAATAAAAATGAATTCTAACTGTGATTGTTAAAGATTTGGGAATTAAATTATATTTAAGTGAAATCTTTACACACACACACACATATCTCTCTCTCTCTCTCTCTCTCTCTCTCTCTCTCTGTGTGTGTGTGTGTGTGTGTGTGTGTGTGTGTGTGTGTGTGTGTGTGTGTTATGGAGGTGATCGACTTGAAAAAGGCGAGTGTAAGATGCCACTCGCACAACTCCCTCAATGCCATGCCAGTGTGTAAGCGAATGAGTTGACACTCGAGAGAGAGGATCACAAAGTGATTTGAGGCGCTAAAATTAATTTGCTCTGGTCACTAAGGTAATGTGAAAGGATTCAAAAGAATATTAGGAATTGTTGCTCTCAGTTAAAAAGTTGTGAATCTGTTCTTGTCTGAGAACTAAAGACAAAAGAAAAGGCATAAGTTAAATAAAAGAAAGCTAAATTTAAAAGAGTAGCAAAAGTTAAGTGCAAGAAAGTTAAGTAAATATTAAGTTAAAAGTAGATAATAATCAAAAGTGATGTTATTAAAAGTTTACCATTAAGAAAAGTAAAAATGCGTTTATACAATATATATATATATGTGTGTGTGTGTGTGCGTATGTATTTTTTTTCTAATTCTTAAAGTTTTTTTTATAATTCTTGTAAGAACGTTATATTTCATAGATTTTTAAAACACACATATTTCCTACGTTTTTACTTAAGAAATTTTAACTAAGTAATTTTATATTATCATTAATTGTCTTATTAATCACTTAGACATTGTATTTTTATTACGGCTAAGACAATTTTGTAAGAAATTAATAGTTTATGCGTAGTGATGAATACATAATTTTACCATTATTACCTGAGATCTTATGGAAGATTCCAGCAGACTCACCTCACGAATATTTCAGCCAGTAAAACGAAACTATAATTATCTCTTTTACATGTAATACACAAACAGCAGAGAACATTCGAAACAACAGAGAACATTCGATATACACAAACAACAGAGAACATTTTCTACTGGGCTCTCTGCCGCTGTTGGTATGACTCAATCAATAAAGTTTTCTTCAAATGCAATAGAAATGACATTCATTTTTCCGCCTTTGTCAAACGTTCCATAATTTGATTGCCTGGTCCCATTCTCCACCCCCATTCAGCTGTTAGAGAGAGGAGTGCTCCTTTTACCGTCCTCGCTTCCAGGAGACAACCGTCATGAATCACTTGGGCTTTTTGCAGAGACATAAGCTTTTAGATGATTTCCTATCGCATTTTCGGTCTGGAATTGCGCCTGTAAAGTTGGCTTCCTTCGGAGATTCACTTTCGTGGTCAGTTTTTTACGGATCAAAGGAATGTTATGATACATGCTTCCGCTCAGTGGGAGCGATAAACTTGTGATCTTTTGTGAGAGATGCGTGAGTCGTTTATTCTTAACCACATGGAAATAAATTGGTCAATAATTAGAAAAAAGGCAACAATGTTGCAAAGTGGCTACAATTAAAATAAACAGGACAAGGTAAGATTAAGAAATCAGCAAAATGAACTGATGCTGATCCTATGGTAATAAATTGATGTTGAAGCATATTTTCACAATAGCAGTTTTTGAAGAAACAGAAAAAAATATTGGATTTCTTTTAAGATACTATTTAAAACTAATATTGAAGGTATTAGTAAGGAAGGGAACTGTTTTATTTTTAAGTTTTATGTGGAGGTATATCTGTTATTCATTAATTATTCTTCACTATCGTTTGCTTACAGTAGGGAAGAAAAGTCTAAGACTATATTGAAGCAGATCATTCTGATACGTAACATTCAATTTTTTTCAACAGGAATAATTTTTTCAAACGTAAATCAATTAAATTGGAATGAATCCACTCATATCTCGGGACCAAGTTATTTTTACTGTGTTTTTAAAAGCTTAGTTAAAATGAAAAAAAAAAGGAAAGCTTTCATAAATATGAAGAACAACACAAAAAGAACTATACGGTAATTGTCAAGCATTGGATATTATATTTGTAGTGGATAATATACATTATCGATATAGATAGTTTATTATTGAAAAAGTGAGATGGACTACTAAGTTTGACTATTTGGAAGGGGAGTCTAATTCCATAATAACACCATTATTATGGAAATATTTATTCTATGCAATTAAAATAAATAATCTTAATATTCAATTCATTAATTCACATTCAATTCATTCTTAATATTCAATGTCATTTTTAATATTCAATTCATTACTGTCGGAACCGATTTTTTTCAAAATAAAATATGCTTTATGCTCGTCATTTTTATTTTACTGACAATCATGTTTTTAATATTGCTTGTTACCGTGGGAAAAAATAGAATTTTTATTAAATATTTTATCCCTAACTTTGAGATAAAGCGTGTGTAAGTGCATATAAGGTCATATGCGCGTAAATAACCCGGAACTATTTTTAAATGTTAAGTATTTAAATTTTTTTACAAAACAATATTTTCACCTTTAAAATATTGTTAATTATGCCAAATAAATCTGCTTAATCGATGATTCCACCGTCGAGAACATTTTTAACATTCATTTGCAGTAATGGTTGATAACTCCTCCCTTATTTTTCATTAAATTGGTTCTGCGTCGTCATATCATGAAGAAGAATCTGATAGGGCAGATCAGATCAGATCCTATCAGATCCTTCATCATGTGCGAAAACAAGAAGAACTCACACGGATCAAAGTCAGGTGAGTAAGATGCATGAGACAAAGTAATCATGCTCTTTTTGACCGAAAACTAGCTCACTGAGATTGGTCTTTTCGCTGATCAGTCAGAAATCGAGGCACAAAATACTGGCGATCCATCTCATTCCCAATCTTCTGTTAAAATTCGTTGAATCGAGCTCCAAGACAACCCATTTAAAGAAAAGTAAAATAATAAATTTAAGGCTCCTTATATTTATGCCATATATCTTTAGGTACGCTTAAAAAACTATAACACTACATGGTTCCAAATGTTTTATGCTTCTATAAAAGAATACCTGTACATATGTAGTGAATCTAAGATATTTTATCTATAAATAATATCTAAAGCATAAAAAATAGTTTTATATATGAAAAGAGGAAGCAGTTAAAATGTATTTCAAAAATTATGAAATTTTATAATTTTTTCAGAGAAATTATACTGTGATATCGTTTAAAAGGTTAGTTCGTTATGTTTTGTTCGCTATTTTATACATGAGGGGCAAAACGTTTCATATATTTAAGGAATGTTTTAAAATGGTACCTAAATGTGTGACATTGGGCTATTCGCGGTTTCTCTTCTTTGGGACACTTTTTCACCTTGGGGACTTTTAATTAAGATTGATTGCTTTTGCTAAGCAACCTTTGCCCAACCAAAAATGAAACGGGAATATGTAGATAAAAAACAGGTAGAAATGAAGTGAAGCGGGAGAGTTAGGAAATATATAAATTCCGACTGAAAGTCGCAATAGAGAGGTTGAAGGAGGAGTTGAAAGAGGTGGAAAGAGAGGTTGAAATAGGCGATTAGATTAAAAGTGTGGTGATTCTTTAGATTTAGTTATTCCAGAGTGCAACATTTGTTCCAGAGTCTGAGTTGCAGTCGAGGAAGGCTTAGTGATAAGAGTGTGTTAGATTATTATTGGTGGGTTGAATTAAGGTAGTAAAATCCTTCCCCTGGAGAGCATTAATAATTGTTGTTATATTAATTAGAAGTTAATAAATTCTGTAAATATTATTCTAGTGTCTCTTTGATTGACTTATTGTGTCTTAGTGTTTAATAATTGAATTTAGCTATGGCACAAGAGGCAGCCCGGAACGGGCAGGCGTTACAAATGTAAGTGTGCATAAGGAGATCTCTAAAATAGTGTCCACATTCAACAGAAAAGAAATTAAAAACGTTTTGACCAAAAAATTATTTTTATAATTCTATAGATTAAGTAAAATATCGTTATTAGGCACATAAAAAATCTAAGCTTTACTATCAATTCCAAAAGATATATGTCACAAAACAAGGAATCTTAAATTTAGTATTTTACTATTCCTCGCTCATTACTAATTATGTCTCGATTCTCAAAAGGAAATTTCTTCAGAAATCCCCAATATTGTTTAAAAACTTGTTCGTGAATTTTTATACTTAAAAAAAGATAGAACACTCTCAATTTTTACATTAACAAGGGAAACTACAATGAAATGTATATTTCAGAACAAAATACTCAGTTAAATAACAATAAAAAAAAACGCTAATAGAAACGTTATTATTATTACACAGTTCAAGAACCATATAATTAGTTTTTTTTTTCTCTTTATTATCATGGTAGGACAATTTATGGAACAGATGTATCTTATTCAAGTATGAATATGTTCCCAGTCGAGATAAAATACTTTTTAATGAAGAATAACCCCAACAAATCGATAAACAGCTAGACAAAATAGCAATGCTTTAGTTTTGAATAGCTCGCTTCTTTAGCATGGTGGCATTTTCCAGTAGAATGCTCCTTAAGAATCAACTCCCTCCTCCTTTTGAACTGAAATTATGATTTTATGGAGAACCCTCATTGTAGGGGCGGTGCTCAGAAAGAGCTTTGCAGCTTTTAATCACACGTATATGCTGAAAGGTACCTAAGATAATATCTATTCGAAAGATTAAGTTTCATAATATTTCGAAAAGAAGATAATTTTCTGAAGAATTTGTATTTAGTGTGACAATATTTCAATTTCTTATAATATTGATTAATTAAGCTCATTTTTTTTTCAAATTATATTGCAGTAATTAGATTTAATTTATTCTCTGATTCGGAGTGTTTTTTGTTATATTCATCAAAATTATTATTTTATTTAATTGCAATTAAATACAAAAAGGGTAAGTAATTTTAGAAATAAGAAAAATAACTGCTTATAACTTTTTCAAATAAACGTATGTCTTCAGTATAAATAGTGTACCACCTTATGTTCTGTATCATAAGTGTTTTCATGATGCATGGACATTCGAACATATTTTTTTTTGCCGCATATAATAGTGAATGTAATTTATGCGTTATTTTTTATTTATATATTTAGCATTAAAATATCCACTATTTCTTTCTTATAATAATACAATTGTTAAAACAACATTTTAGATCTGTAATATTATCATTAACATAATTGTTTCTTTGTTTTTATTTAAATTCATGTGAGATCTATATTCTATTTTCAGAGCTTTTGAAAAATTGTAAAACTATTTTATATTTTTTATTCTATACGTGTATGTGTATATCCTTTTGTTAGAACAAATTATAATGAGCATAACCAAGTTTTTTTCCGTTTCAAAATGCTGTCTTTGTTTTTTATGAAAAATTCATCGAATCTAGAATTTCTAACTCCGAATAGAAGATAAGCAAATAAAATAATTTACAATTATAATACATGTTACTCTGTATAGTATATATAACTCTCTACAAATATTTCAAGCAAATTTTAACTTTTAATTCAACCGCAATTAAGATATAAATAATAGCAGTAATTAAAAACACAGCACGAACAGCATTCAGTTAACATGCATGTACAGAACAATATAAAATAATCTATAAAAAATTAGCTTTTTTCAAACATTTCAGCAAAATATTTATAATAATTCCTTTCATAATTGACAGGGAACTTTTAATAATTTATTACAATTTTCTTTAAAATTTTACGTAATATATATATTTAGCAATGATTTTTATATAAATTCTGCTTATCTGGTTCAAATGCAACAAAACGTATTCATATGTAAGGAGTACTTTTGAATAAACTAGTTTAAGTCAAAAATTATTCTTTTATATCTTTGAAATATCTAAAGACATTAGAAGTCAACTTCTCCCTCCCCCCCCCAAAAAAAAATTATTACACTGAGATTAATAAAATACATTACATTTATTTTACACAATAAGGATTTTTCTCAATTTTTATAATTTTATTTTTACCAATAAATCATATTAAAATTTATCAAAATACCCTTATGATATAAAAATATTCTACTCATATATTAAAATTGTATAACTATATTGATAACTAAATAGTAGAAGGGGACAAAATTCATCTTCTAGCTCTGTCTTTCAATATTAGTTTTCGAGAAAGAAATACATTTATAAACTCAGCCCTTGCGTCTTTTTTGAAACAGTAAAACCCACAAATTCGAATAACACAGCAGGTGCGAACCTACTTCTTAAAAAATAGATCAATAACTTATTCCTTTTCCCATATTTCTTCCTCCAAAGAATAACTAAAACCTACGATTTACATCTAAACCACGAAATGACACCAAATAAGGCCTAGAAAAGGACGAAATTCAAAAAGTTGTGTCATGTGCATCCTAATGTTGAAACTCCCTTGAATCTTTTCTGCGAACTCTATTTGTGCCGGATGGTGTGTACAAGGAGACTTATTAAAGCTTTGCGGGATATCATCTCCCTTCTATGAGGCACGCCTCAAAGGACAAACACTGAAGATGTAAAAGGGTCGAGAGGGGATGAGAGGTGATGTTCGAATGCTTCAGGGAACATTTTCGACATTTGCAGCCTCATTCATTATTATGAAACGAAAAGGAAACATGAGGCATATTTTGAGGATAAATAGCCAGAATTCACTTTTCTCAGTTACTTATAGGAATAATAGTTTGAAAGGTATTAAAGGAAGAGAAATTTTCAATGGAAAGATGCTTAATAGATGGCTTGAATGTTATGTTTTAAAATTAGATTTCTTGAGTAATTCCATTCGATACACTTCTAACAATTAAAAGTAGAATTATTTTATAAGCCTAAATGTTTAGATTCGGGAAGTAAAATATAATTACTTCGAAGTAATATTAGAAATTAAAATGAAAGAACTGTAATGTAGAAAATTATTTTGAATTAAGAAAACATCATATCAACTATATAATATTAAATATCGCAGAAAAAATTGTATGTAATAATTTTAACTAAGCTTTTATTACAAAAGTGTGAAATCAATTCAAATAACATCTTCATTATTTTATTAATTAAATTTCCATTAAGATTACATGAACAATAAATTCCAAAGAATTTAATAGATTTTAGCAAAAATTACATATTAAGAATTGTTAAGTAATATTAAAATTTAATCTATATTACGGATGAGAAACTTGTAGCAAGATAAACTTTCGAACAGCAATAATTTATACTAACGCTAATTAAGCTGGTTCTTGCAATTTCTTGGCATGTTTTCTTTGAAATTAAGTATTGAAGATATCTGAAACTTCTCCTCTTGCTTTTATACTTACCAGTAATAAATATTTACTTAGAAATTAATAAAAGTAGATTTACCACACATTTATTTTATTTCAGTTGATATTTTAAAGAGTTTAAATCTCTTACAATTGGAGTTAAATAAAAGTTTATTTTCTTTCACTTTTTTTCCATTTCATACTTCTGCTGTGTTTTCCCCTTATCTGAAAGAAGTTGAATTAGATTTATTATATAATAAATTAGCTGGAGTGCCCTTTCTTCGAAAATGGAAATTTTTAAAATAAAACTCAACAAAAATGTAAGAGCGTTTCAGTATGAAACCTTTTAAAGAGCAACGAACAAACAAATAAATATATCGATTCCCAAAATGCTTAATATGTCGCATTTTGAAGCAACACGAGGTCAATTGACAAAGAACCTCACAATTTCTCAAGAAGCATATGTGACGCCATGTGATAGTCTATGCTTCTAATCTATGTACTCCAGAGTTATGTGTAGCGGAGGGTAAATCTTAGCGAAGGCGAAAAAGCTGAGCTCGCTCCCCGGTACTGCAATTAATACAATCCACTAATTGATTGTATGTATACAATCCACTAATTGATTGTATGTATACAATCCACTAATTGATATTGTCCTCCCATTCTTTTGTTTAAGTTTCAATTGCTCATTCAAAATACCACAGGAAAACCACGCCGTTCACATCTTTAATGCAATTTCTATAAGTAACTATTTTAAAAGTTCAAAATTGCTTTGTTCATTGCTATTTTCGAAAATTCGTCAAAAATCAGCCAATAAATTTTTCTTCCACAGCAATTTTAGTCTTCTTAGAAAACTTGAATCTCCCAAATGGTGCAATAATTGTAAAAGCAATGTTTTGTTGGAGAGCTAAGCCACAACCTATACAAAAGAAATGGCTTCAATAATATTAATTGAATTTTTAATGAGAGCTCAATTCAGAAAAGTTTTTAAAATGCAAGGAAAATTTTGAAAAATATATCATTGAATTTAATTTTAAGAAATTAAAAATAAAATTTCTTAAAATAATCGAAATTAACTGGAAAATAAATGCTAGATGGATCAAACAGGGGGGGAAATAGAAATCATGTCTAGTGGTTAGAATGGAAGTGTTTTAATCATTGTACCGAATATGACTTATTCCCTGAGAGAGAAAAAAGTAGAAAATATGAGCTATGCAATACTCGATTAAGCCTTTAAAAGAATATTTCGAGAATGTTAAATTTTGGAATTTGAAAAATAAGTGAGGATTTTTTTGAATGAAAAGATTATCAGTATCAGAGATGCTGAAGTAAAAATTCTGAGCATTTATTGAGAATATTGTTTATTAAAAGAAAGAGAGGGTTCAATTACATTAAAAATATAAAATAATTTTTTTTAAATGAGAGCTTAATTTTTGAAAACTTTCAGTCAGCTGTAAATTAGCCTCCAAGAAAGATGATTTAGCATGCAAGAAAGCCAAATATACAAGCATAATAATAAAAATATTCTTTATTTAAAAATTAATTAAGAAAAAACTTTTAGAAACATGAAAGGAAAATTATTAAAAAACAAAAATAATTAATTTTAAGAAAATAAATGAAAAAGAAGAGCTTTTAATTAATTCAAAATAAAAAATAAAGTATATTCGGAGAGGGCGAAATGTATGGGAAGAACTGAGCGCAGTTCCAGAAGTTAAAGTGTGGGTGTTTAAATTACTACACCCAATTTAGCATGCTACGGAGAAGCAATAAGTTTAAAAAAACATTAGCTATATTGTGTAAAAATTTAAAAGAATAAACTTTTTAACACTTGAGAAATAGGGTGAAGATATTTTGAGTAAAAGGGCCATCATTTGCGTTTCTTAGCGTTTTGTTGAAAATAATATAAGATTCAATAGCTCGTCATTATTCAATCAGATATCATTATTGAATGATTCATTCGAAACAGAATCATAATTTTACTGCAAAGAACAAACAAATGTATAAAAATAACACTTCCCAGAAAGCTTCATTTTACTACAAAAGGCAAACAAAAGAAAAAAATGTAAAGTTCTTCAGAAAACTCCGTGAATAGTCTGATAAAATAAACTATGACATAAAAGACGACACAGCTTTGCGTAGTGAAGCTAAAGAAAAAACATGACGTCATGTGACGTAGCATGAACAGTGAAGACAAAAATTGCCTTGAAATTAAATTTCAAAAACATAAAACGAATTTTGAAAAGTCTCATCGAGGAGCACACGATCTGTACTCATAGCTTTATTGTACCAAATTTCGTGCTCCTGAATCATTCTACTTTTGAGCTCTCTCACACAGAAACTCTTCCTCTTATTGATACAGATATAGGTGGCCTATAAAAATGTGGTTTCGTTATTTTTTTCCGATTTTTAAATTAAATTACGTTTAAAAACCCATTATAACACGCTAATTCTGAGCAAAAAAATAGTTGGTAAAATAATTGTAGCATCTACTAGGAAAGACGCGAAAATGAAGTAAATGTGAGAGAGAGGTGAAAAATATAATAAAAAAATATTTTTTTTAAAAAAATTTGGGGGGAATATGCTTATGGCTATTTTCACACATCACCGAAGCACCCTAAAAATTGGAGAGATACGATCGATGGTGTGGATTTGTATAAAGGATAAATAAATATATCTTCAAATTTATATATAAGATTATAATTTATGTGTTATATTAATTACAATAAACTATTATGTAATAAATCACAATCTGTTAAATTGTTTCCAAATCTATTTATAATACCGATCATAGAAACGTTTTATAGAATCTAGAAAAAATATTAAACTTTCAAATAATTATATGCAATTAGGAAAAAAAAAACCAAATAACTCATTGCTGGCCATATATTTAAATGGTATAATTATAACTTCGAAATTATCATTATCTTCCTTTTTGTTTTCCATTTATTTAAATAAATTCAAAAAAATATTATATTATAATTCAAATAAATTATTCTTATTATCAACCACACCAATAAAAATCTTAAATATTTTACAAAGTTGCAGTTTTAATTATTCCAATTTTGAAAAGTTATGCCCTTTGTAAAATTAATGGGAAAGGGGGAAATGGTTGTTATCTAAAGTATAAATAACTATATATTACAATTATCTCCATAAAATTTTGATGTGGATATTTAGAGGGAAAAAAATTCAAAATACAAAAACACGTTTATTTATTCGAAATATAAGTATTAAACATTCTCATTTCTTTTCACCTCTTGATAGAATTTCAACAAGAAAAATTTTGCCAATTGTCTTTTTCTTAAATATACTATTAAATGAATCATAAGTTTTGTTCTTTAGATTAAAAAGCAGCAAAAAACACCGGCAGTGTTATTGAACTGAAGTAACCGTTAGAAATAATCATTACTTAGCGCCCATTATAAAACTACACAAATATGTTCACTACAAAAGAGTTGGTAAACAGCAATCTTTGTAATTAGACATTCTTTTCATCTGTGGATAAACACCCCTTTACAATCGCAGGTCAAACTTCTGTGCAAGAAAAACTTCATCATAATAGGTCAAAGTGTCAACCCGACTAGGTTAATATGGAAGGAGGTTAACCTCTTCATTCCAAGTCTTTTAAGGCAATAAATCTAGATTTTATTTATGAAAAAAATATATCTCCGAAAGAGAGACGAAGCATTTTTTATTCCTGTAACTCATAAATTTTTAAAAATAGTGAAACGCTTGCGGATATCATTAAAAATCATGACGGATAAAAATTATGTCTTTCCCGAGAGCTATTTTTTGTTAGCAAAAAAAAGTACTTAAAACTTTTTGGCGATATTGGTTTCATCAGTGAGAAACCAGACAAAAAAAATCTTAGAAGACTTTCTAGAAGAAATAATTAAATAAAAGTCTTAAAGAATCGTAGAATTATTGACGTACCGAAGGAGTGATCAGACACCTATTAAACAGAAAAATTAATTTAATAATATGAAATAAAAAATTAATTCATTTAATTCTTATTTTTTTTATTTTCTGGCAGTATTTTAATAATAAATGGATTTTCTTAATAATGTAGGCTTAATTTTTCTCTGATTTTGTTTGATGAAAGATTTTTAATAACAGTATTTTTTTTTATGAATTACGTTTTTTATAATTTTTACGTTTTCTTTCATATATTTCCTCTTGCACATTTTTGTGCACTTATACATGGTGTACTTCACATTTAGCAGTACAATATGTACGAAGTACATTCGACCTTATTAATTTACAACGAATCAGCTTGATAGGATATGAAACTTCAGTGATTTTTTTCTTTAAAAAAATTATATTTACAACTTACAACAATCCAGTTGACATTTTATCATATAACGAAAAATGATTGCAGAATTAAGCAGTCTTTTAAATTTGTTTGAGTACATTTATGTAATTTATCTGTAAATGAAACTTTTTTGAGTCATATGAGTTGAATGGAGATATACGTTAAACTTAAAACAAAAACTACAATTAAAACATTGAAAATAGAAGGAAACTATATAAATCATTTTAATTCTACTTAAACTGACCTGTAACTTCGGATTTTATTCATGTGAGGAAAAAAAGAAGAAAAAAATCCGTTCAAAAACGAAATTTCACTATGTTATGGAAGTTGTGTTATCCCAAAAAATTGTTTCAAGTAATTTTGAATGTTTCCGATTTTTGAACAATGGAAAAGAATTTTAAGAAATTAAATTTCGTTCTTGAATCGAGAACAACCTATTTTACTTTATAATTTAGCATAGCTTTGATTAGCTATCAGTGCGTGCGCATACGCTGCTAGTCAACAGTTAAATAGGGGATGGCATATTTTGACTACTTTAAATTCCAGATTTAAAATACCATTTTAAATAAAAAATTTCAAACAATTTTTCTTAATTTTTTTTAAAAAAATCTAAGGAATAAAACTTTAA
The DNA here is from genome assembly GCA_019974015.1 of Nephila pilipes. Taxonomy (NCBI): domain Eukaryota; kingdom Metazoa; phylum Arthropoda; class Arachnida; order Araneae; family Nephilidae; genus Nephila; species Nephila pilipes. The sequence continues at coordinate 928,528 of BMAW01083370.1, forward strand.
TGTATGAAATGCATAAAGTATCAAACTTTCGTAATTTTTTTAAAATTATAACGAATGCAAACGTTTAGTTTTTTTTTTATATGTATACATAAATTATTTTCTAATAGGTTTACCGAACAAATTTTATATTTAATATCATTAACTAACAGACAGAATATCGAGGATAGGATATTAAATTATTTTCTATAAATTTTTAAGACAGTTACATCAATAGGATCTTTATTGTTTTTTTTTTTTTTTTTTTTTTTCAAAAATATGAAGAATTTTTGAAGCTATTTTGAAGCTAGAACTTTTGAAGAATTTTTTAGCTTTTAGTGCTCTTAAGATTGTAAAAAAAAACATACTATGCCAATAACTGATTTATTTAAAAACATTAAGATTGTATTTTTGTTGTTTTAATTCTCATTCCAATAGGCTGAGCGACTCAATATATATGCTTATCCTATACCAAAAGCAAATTCGGTTGAATCTCTTTTAGTACAGATCATTGTAAGATTTTAAAAAATGCTTTTACTAATCATATTTATCCAATTTTTTGGTTTTGTAGGACATATAACACTCCTAAGAAATTTAAACTGTATGATACGTTAGTAATGTGATTTTGGTTGCTTATGAACGTCCTACTGAGAAGCAACACGAGGGCTATCGGAGGCGGATCTCGCAATTTGAACTTCGGTCAAGTTACGAGAACAACACCGGAGCTGGCATTTCTCTGTCCAAACATCTCCATCACATCAAGGGAGGTCTTGGGACTTTGATAGATTTAACGTGTATCAGCCTTACTACACGGTGGGTCTTTAGTGGCATCAGGGCTCGAACCCACGACGAAAACAACGCGGCCGCAAATCCGCGACCATAGCCACTAAGCTACCGAAGGTATATAATATGTCCATATATAGTAAGAATTACCAATAAAATTTAGTCCATACGATTTATATATTTAAAAATTAAATTTCTATTTTCATATAATTTTGAAACACCTTGTTTTTAATTTATTCAGTATTTATGTGGATGGTTTTTTTTTCATCCGTAAAATCCCTTTTTGTTACCTTAAAATAACTCTTTTATCACTTTAAAATATTCTTTTAATATTTAATTTTGAAATTCGTTCTTCTTTACTTTCCTAAATTTTATTACTTCGTGTTCATAAATTTCTGTAAACTTCCTTTCTTTGGTATAATAACACTTGCTCACCTTTATACCAAATAAAAACCGGTGAGAAAACTAGAAAGGAAACAATCTATAAAATTTATACCCTATCCATACGAGAACCGCAAGAATCTTCATAACCAACGACTGGAACATCTCCTAATTGCAGAACTGACGCTACTCTCGACAAAATACTGGCATACCCAAGAGACTCATAAAACTTGCCCACAATGCTGAGGGAAAAAACGCGCCTCCCCTTCACCACAAGGGAAAAACCCATCCCCCTTATTATGGAATGGAATGGAACATTAAATATCCGTTAGTAAGGAGTTCAATTAGAATATAAAAGTTTTTCTGCGAGGAGAGAAGGGTGAAATGTTGGGGAGGATCGAATGTCAGGAAATGATGAGTTTGGGTTTGATAAGAAAAAGGTTTTTTTCCCTCCTCACTTAATCTAAAAATATTTATTCATTTCTTGAAGGAATTGGTTTTGGGAGATTATTAAGTTCACAAAAGTAGAAAAAATATTTTTTGGATTGGAAGTAATCTTAATACAGGTACTGAAATGAAGCTGAAGATAAAATTTGAATGAAGAGAGTGAAAGATACATTTTTATATCAAAATTTCAAAAAGGTTAGAAACTCTTAATCGGAAAATAACTGCAGCCACTTTAAAAAAAAAATATTAAGTGATTAAGATATATAGAGAGAAAGAGAGATTTTTATTGTATCAAGAAGAAAATAAATATTTATAAATTAATTTGCAACTAAGTATTCAAAAAGCTCAAAAACTGTGTAAATTTTTGACATTTACTGTTGACTAATATTTGCGGCTCATTCATTCATATTTGTATTACATTTGACACATTTCCAAACATATTCTTCTGGTTATTTCTCAAATTAATTTTTTTCACCTAAAATGACTTTTAAAATCAGTTCCTAAATTAATTTTTTTATCTGAAAAGAGCCGATTGTGCGATTGAACTTGTTGCAGGTTCTCACGCGGATTTTGCTGTAACTAACTTCCGGAGCTACTTTACTACAATGTTTGATATGAGAGCCCCGCCTTACGAAAAACCTGTAATATAAGCAAATGAGCCTTACTTTATAAGGAGTGTCTTGAACAGAATTGAAAAGACAGAGGAATCAGAGAAACAAAATCTATAAGCTCGACCGATCGTAAATAAACTGAACGTATACATCTGACTCAGGTCCTATCACTAGATGAGTCGGATTCAATTATTTTAAGTTTGCTGCTTAGAGTTACCAAGATAAGTACAATTCTTCTTTGAAATATTTGGTTTAGGATGTGTATAGTTAACCACTCCAAAAATCAATACATTTTGAATATGATTATTCAAAGCTTGCATAAATTAGTTAAAGATGTTTCGCTGATTATTATTGCGTAATCATGTTTCTTAATCATAACGAGACCGATTCGTCTCAAACTGATTCAGTGAGTTTATAAGAAAAACGTCTAAGTTGAAAAAATATACCTTTTATATAGAATTTTGGACCAGTAAGAAGAGCAAAATAGTTTTCTTATTTTATTCTGAATGCATTTTTACTCAGAATCTTAAAAATCAAACTAAATAGGCTTTTATTAATACAACACAAATTTATTTACAATGTTTTTTTTTTTGTCTACTTCATTTCTCAATTTCAAGCATCACATAAAATTTTCACTTCTATTAAAAAACGTATTTCTCAAACTGATTACATAGATAAAAAGTGTTTCTGTGTTTATTATATTTTCTTGGAAATATTTATTACATACTTTCCAGATATAATTGTCATTTTGGGATTACTTAATATCACTTTATTTAAAGATAAAGTAATGTCGATTTTTTTTTTTCCAAAAATAAAAATACTTAAAATAATAGTTCGTCTGTGTTGCGTCGTTCCAAAAACTATTAACTTTTTTAATAGCGATATAATTTGGATTTTTGAAGGATGTTGTTAGTTATATTTAATAAAATATAGTTATCCAATACCACGGTGTACTCTTTTAAGGTTTGATAATTTTCAATAAGAAATTGAAGAAAAATAAGATGAAGATGTCGAGACGTTCAATATATTTACAAAATCCGTTTTCAATTTCTCAAAAATCGTTTTATTTAAATAGTATTAATGACTGCAGCACGTTTTATAAACCTTTTAAGATTTTGTATGTTACTCAAATTAAAATTTAGATTCTGTTCTCAACTTAAATATATGTAAAGAACTATATTATCATAAAAAATTTATTCATATTCTAATTCTATTTTCCTATTCGAACAAGACAAAAATTGAGTGTATTTATAGGTTTTTAATTTACACGATTTACTGTCATTTTCTTAAAGTGGTATCATATGGTGGAGTTTCAAATATAAGCAATATTCGGAAAAAGAGGTACGAGAGAGAGAGAGAGATCACCACACATGATTTCTACATGTATACTTCTGCTTTTCCTTTGCTATTGATTGATATATTCCTTTGTGCAGCATAACAAACCGCAAAAGAGAATGAAAATCTCAATCAGATCCTTACCATGAATCTGACATCATTTCCTTCAGAACGGGAGGCAATAGTTGGTAAAAACCAAACTTTAGGAAGCTGCCTCCTTCAAACCCCCATCTGCCTGCCAGTAATACCAATCAAGCACTCTCCTCTGCAATTGCGGAAAATGAAAATACAGCCTCGGTCGTAAAAAAAAAGGCACAGGGACACGGGATTCACCCCCTCTAAGTATAAACTACTCTTTCTCCAGAGAACTTTTCCTCACTGGCTCTTAAGTAAATGGAAAGTCAATGCACTGATAGCAAAAAAAAAAGTCATGGAGGGTGAAAGAGCAGGGGTTCCGTCTAGTGACTTTTCTTTCTGTTAATTTGACATCAAGGGTATATGCTGAAGTGTCTGAGGAGGGAGATGTCAGGTACCAGGAAATCAAAATTACAGATAAGAGATCGGGAGTTGAAGAGGGATGGCGTGAGATTGTTTTTGATTTACCAGTTCTTGATGCTGAAGGTTGATAAAAAGGTTTTTGAGCTCAGTTTTTAGAAGTGATTTCGATTTTAAATCTAATTTAAAGGTTTTTTTCGAATTGAAATATATTTTCTTAAATAGGTGTTTTTCATAAATTTACTTTCGAAACGTTCATAATTAATATCTTAATTCGCATGATAAAAAAAAGCCTTTTTTAGAAAGTTTCAATCACGCTCTCTCTTGTTTCTTTCAAAATATCATTTTAATACATACTAACTTCATAATGCTTAAATTTTATTCAACCTTAGACGAGAGAGGGAGAGAGATGAAAGGCTATACAAATAGGAAAGATAAAATATATTAAACAGATAGAGTATCTTTTTACGAACAGAAAACATATCTAAAATTTGCACGATATTTTTAGTTGAAGATGACGATTCAACCAATTTAAATGAAGAATTAAGAACTTTTTAAAATTCGGATAAGGGGAAATCATTTGAACACACACATGCGGGAGATTTGTACCACCTGATTTTTTTTCCAATTGTCGTGCTATTTTAATAGTTATTTTAGCAAAATACAAATATTTGTATTCCCTACTTATCCATTAAAGATACTGAGTTCGTAAGGAAAAAAAAGTCTTTTATTTTATTTTTATAGTCACTTCTTAACATTGTCAGGTATACAAAAGATTTAAATATTGCCTATTTTCTATTTGCGTATATTTCAATTGTATTAACAGTTCTATTTTGCTTGTTTTTTTTTTTTTTTTTTTTTTGAAGCAAGGGCCAGAAACATGAACCACCTTTTGGGAAGAAACTTGAACAATATTTGAGCTCTATTTATTAAGAAAAAGTTATATAATCTTGCTTTTATTGTAATTGGTTATTAACTTGTTCTATCTTATCCAAAAGACAAGGCCATTGAATATCGTCTAACATATTAGGTCAATCGGAAAGTTGTGTCCGTTTGTGAAGTGAAAGAAATTAATATACTTTTCATTCATTCAATAATATTTATTGTACAATATAATTTCCGTCGTTACTATGTTTGGTCTTTAAACATTCCAGACGGAGGCCTTGTGAGTTAAGTGAGACAAATTTGCTTAATCGAATCGTCACATGCACATCTGTGTTTGCTCGGAACGAAAACAAACGCATTTTGGACCAGATGATAACTGGTGATAAAAAAAATCATTATTTTCAAATAAATCGTAAGAAAAAGAGCATACTTGCAGCATGAACTATCTATCCCACCAACATCTAAATTGAGATTGAACCTGAAGGAGGGAACGCTATGCGTATGGTAGGACGTGCAAGAGCCAATACATTTCGAGCTTTTGAAACTACCAAAAAGTTAAATTCGAAGAGAAATTGTCAGAAAATGGATGACTCAAGCAAAGCCCTAAAAGAGAAGAGGGTGGCGTTGATCAATATGAAATACATTATATTTCATCGTGATAATGCCAAATCACGAGCTACTTTGGAGATTCGTCAAAAAAATCACAGAGCTAGGTTCCACCATGCTCCTCATATCTAGTACTCTCTAATTATCACTTGTTTATCTCCCTGCAAAAACTTTTGAAAGGAAAAAAAATTCAAAACTGAAGCATACGTCAACCTAACACTACTTGAGTTCTCGCACCTAAAGACAGGGCATTTTTCAAAAATGGTATTTATGAATTACCATTACGCTGGCAAGAGCTCATAAGTAGCGACGGAAAATATATTGTACAGTAAATATTATCAAATGCATTTTATTTTCTTTCACTTCACAAATGGGCAGAACTTTCCAGTAGACCTAATATTAACCGAGACATCATCAATTTTATTCAGATCTCTTTTTTAAAATATTTTGAAATACGCAGATTTAGTATAGAAATTAATTTACATTTACTTCTATTCAATAACATTCTAAAATAAACTTTAATATCTGATATTACACAACATTATGATATATAATTTGTCTCCTATACTTTCTAGTATTGTAACTCTCAAATAAGAATTAAGAATAACTTTATATAATTTTAGTCAATATTTTAGTAACAGAGATTAGTTAGTATATAAATTCGAAATATTCTGAAAAGTTTTCGTTTTCTTGTAGTATAATTTCTTATGTTACTAATTTTGCGATCTCTAAATATTTACTCTTGTCGTCTTAATCACAGAAATATTTTAATCCACATTTTGCAAATTAAATGAATTTTGATTCTTTATAAATTATTTATATTCTTTTTTGAACGAATGTATTATGTTTATTTGAAATTATGTAAATCTGATTGGCAAAAAAAAATCATATTGCTTTATTTTTGAAAAAGTTTAGCCGACGTAATATTTAATGGGTTATTAGAAAAAGGATAAAATTCAAAAAATACATATCGCCATTCGACCAATATTTTCACAATATATCCATAAAGCGCAAAAAAAGAAATTAAACTTATAATAACGAAGTAGTCTTTCCATCGTTCAGTGGAAAAAAATAATTTTTAGGGAATATTATTTTTATTCTACTCACAGTCTACAAACCATATTTGCTTAGATTCTTTTTTTTCCAATCATCTATTCGATTGTTTTATCTATATTGGTAATGAGTATTGTTGAATTCATACCACTTTTTTGTAGAATTTGAAAGAATTTTTTTTTTCTCACTAGGACCAAACTCCTCTTGCAATTAAATGAGATCGCTTTTTTCCACAAATAATATCTTTGCGTTTAAAATAATACGTTGCATTGTTGAAATATGACGAGAAAAAACTTGATTTTTAGCTGAACTGAATATAAATATTTGTAGACTAAACTTCTATTAGCTTAGATTTTTTGAAGTATTCTAAAACATTTTTATTTCTGCCCAAACTGTTTTAAATAACTAAGAAATTCGTGTTTATATAACCTTCTAATATAGGACCTTTCTAAATCGTTTTTAAACATATTTCATTATATAAGATATATAAAGTATCTAAAATGTTAGGAATTATAAATATGTGTTTTATACAGATTGAAATTTTAAACAACAAGGTAAACCTTTTAGTTATGTAAAATTTTAAGGGGTAAATAATTTCCACTTTGTATCTTATTGACCTGTTATTATGAAGTTATTTTTTCTCAATAATAGTCAAAAGCAGAACCTGTTTTATTTTAAGCTCAGGCGGGCTTTTACAATTCTTTAATTATCTGTGATTCATCCATATGAGGATATTCTTAAGTAAACGTGATGTCAATAAAGTTCTGTTTGAGTACGACAGATAGTTAATTTAAATAGATATCAATAAATGCTCAAAATAAAACTCCCTGATTTGAGTTTGTAATGTTCCGGTTGTATGTTATATCTATCAACTGCTTACTCCATTGCTAATGAAATGTTCGGTTTATTAATAAATAGATGAATAATGTAGGAACTCAGATTGAGTTTACTCGAATATTAGAATAATCAGAACATGTTGAAGGGATCCGACTCACTTTCAGTTCAAGAATCCTCAATTCACACTTATCTCTTTATTCTTAACAGCGTAAATCTATGACGAACTACGTTGTTGTTATCTTCCGATTTCTTCTCTGCTATACCACTCTCCCACTATTGAACTCTCAGCAGTTATAAATGTTATCTCATCATTGCTATTCACTACATTTCAAAATTCCTATAGTAATTTACGAAGTCACAATTCATTTACTGAAAGCGGTTTTCAAATTATTTGAGTCACCAAGGATTAGTTGAAAGGAAATACACGAGGAAAACTCATTTTAAAATTTTAACTGTAAATTTTTTAACACGCTTGAAAATTTAAATGGATTATTTTTTCAGTATATATATATATATATATACATATATATATATGCAACGGTTATCACTTTTCTGCTTTAGCCGCGGAAGCGAGTGGACACACTGTCCCCTGCTTTTTGTATTTCCCTCTCAGGTATTGACTCTCTCTCGTGTTAAGGTAATGAAGGTATAATTTCAACATATTCAAAATGTCTTCATTGTGTACAACGAGTGGAAACATATTTATATGGACAATATTTATGAGGGTAGCTCAAAAGTATATGTGTAAGAATGGGAAGAGGGAATGGTGAATATTCTTCATTGAGACAGTTTGTCCTTTTTCTAAAAAGTCCATAGGTATCATACCTTACACGGCCAGAAAAAAATGTACATTATAATTTCTTTTGTTCGATGAGATCATCCCACCTTCTTTATAGAATTCACTAGAATCATCCCGTTGTTTTGATTGGTATTTAATTTCCAGTGTATGATGATGAATCTGGGTCTCATAGATTTTGATGTCTCAGCGCTGCAGCAATCAAAACTTGATTCGCCTGGATCACACTGATAAATTTAAACATCGACGGTCACGAAATACTTATATTGAAAAAGGTACGCTTGAATGAACTTTTATAACAGTAACATACAGTTCATAGTTCATAACAGATCAACAATCTATGTCTACAACAATTTATGGGAAAGTGAAGCCGTCTTAATTTTTAAACAAGATAAATTCTAAATTTTAAGGAACATGTTATAAGACTTTGATGATTACATTATAATTAAAATTGTTTTATCACATGAAGTATATCCTAATAATTAACGAATAGCAACAATAACTGAAACTATGAATGTATAATACAAGTTTCATAAAGGAGAAATAAGACTCTAACAACTACATTTTAATCTGAATAAAATAACTAAAGAAAAGACAATCATTTTTTTTTTCGAAAACTTTTAATATTTTCTTTTCTTTTAAGACTCAGAACATGTAGAAAAATGAAAAGTTTTTGGGAAAGGAAAAAAAAAACCTTCAAGAGTTTTAACGAAACACGTGATTAACTCACGCAATCCGAAATTTTCTTAAATTAAACTACCTTTTTCTTCGATTTTTCTTTTGCGTTTCTTTAAGAATTAAAGATGCCTGGTCTTATCCTCCTCTAAAAAGGAACAGACTTTCTTGAAAGAAAATTAAATTTCCATGTTTAAACTAGCAAGTCACGTGAAGTAAAAAATTATGGGTCTTGAGGTAAATCTAAGTAGACGAGAGTAAATATTTTTCATGAAAGAAATTATCTAACTATCTAAAGTAAAAACTCCTAAATTTTCTCTTATAAAACTACTGGCATCTCTCCAAGCAGTTCTTAACTCGATTTATCCCATTAAACAAACTGGTAACCAGTAGATTATCGTTATTAATAAAAAAAATAGCTTTATAGGCAAATCAACAGATGAAACACTCATTTAAAACTTTCAATACTTCATGTAATAACTTTTATTCTTGTTTGCCATGTTGCCATGGTAACACAGTAAAATTGAGAAAAATAAATACACAAATTGAAATTTATGTTATTCATTCAAAAAAAAAACTATACTGATAATATTTTTGTTGTAAAAGTTTCTATAAGAACATTTTGTAAAAATTGAGATCGTCTATATCGAATATTCCAGTATTTTTGAGACACATTTTTTCCCATTAATATTATTATTTTGAAACAACTTTTTCTTAAGAAATAGGTTACGCAATTCGGATAGTTTAAAATATTGGTACATGAAGATACTGATTTTTAGGACAAAATATTTAAAAAAAATTACAAGATGAAATTCATAGTAAAACTAGTGATATAGAATAATTTTCCAAACCACTGATCCACGGAACTTAACAGCCAGTCCAAGAAAAATTTAAAAATTTTAAAGTCCATTCTAAAGTTATTTAAACTTTTCAACTAATTTCTTATATAGACCTAAATACATAAGCAATGTTAAAATACATGAAAAGGGAACAAATTATATAAATATATCCTAATATGAAATAATTAAATATTTTGCATGTTTTCGATTTAACAATTATTTTAATGAAACACACCACTGTACTACTATTTAGATATATATATATATATATATATATATATATATATATATAATTTAAGTCCGAAAATCTTTCTTCGAAATTTAATTTGTTACTTTTAGGAAAATTTCTAAATTTTTCACTTCTTTGTATTCCATGATTGCAGTTTTAATACACGTGGAGTGATATACTTTAAAAACTTTAATTTTTCGTTTGAGTTTTTTTATAATTTTCCTTTTTGTTATTTTAACTTGTGGTTATTAAAGTTTTTTTTTTCTTTCTTTTTGTGAATTTTTCTTTTTAATTTAAATTTTTTATTTATTTATTTATTTATTTTCAGAATTTTTTTCTATTGATATTCTTGGTTTTATAACCATTTTAATAATAGATTTTGTTGATGGGGATAGTTTGGTCTATAATCAGTCTTCAGCTCTGAGTTTCAAAAGCCCAGTTATACCCGATTTGAATTCCTTTCTTCTCTGTCTCTTCCAGCTATTTCTTTAGCCCTTTGTCTAAACTATAATCATATACATGTGTGTGCAAGTGTGTGCGTGTGCGTGCAGGTGCAGGTGTGCAGGTGCAGGTGTGTGTGGTGCAGGTGCGGTATCAGTGGGAACATCTTATTCCTTTTCCCGCGATCCAACTGGTTCTCCTCAACCTTATTTTGTGCCACATCACGAACGATCCCAGATTGTGATCGATCCGTGCCACGTCCGGCTAACAGGGTCAGGCGTGCAGCCGAAAACAGGCTGAAATATGCTGATATTTCAGAATGTACGATAGGAATAAAAAATAAAAAAGAAGACTTTGTAAAATATTATGCAAAACAAACTCACAAAAACAAAAATCCGCAGTGACAAATTTATTAAGAAATTAACGGCAGCAAGTGTCGCTCCAACAAAAAATTATATTTGTATAACATTAAAATTAATAAATAAAATACTTATTTATATATTTATAATTGTTGTTGTTGTTGCTATTATTATTGTTGTTGCTGACGGCTGATGCCGTTCGGGGAAATATCTTTTCTTCAGTCCACAATAGAAAAGATTGGGAAACATTGATATAAACAATTATCAATTTTCTGATAATACCAAACATGTAACAAATTTATATATTTACAACAAACAATATTTACAAGCAATTGCAAATTTATAAATATTTTTCTGTCCGTAAATGAATGCTTATTTACGAAAAAGAAGAACATTTAAAAATTGAAGTGTGTGCAATGCCTTCTTAAAACAGAAAAAAGAATTTAATGTCATATTTATTTATTATCTTGAAGCAAATATTTTTAAATTTCCTTAATGAGATATGTAGATACTGTGAAATTTTATCCGAAATGTGAATATCTCAAAAATTGCTCTTTGAAATTCTTTTGAAAATATTTTATAACTAATTTAATGAATTATTTATGAAACACCGTTATATTTCCGGTTCAAATAACACAGAATTTTATTTTTGTTGAATAATGCAATTTCTTTATAAATGACACAGCAGGAAGTAAAAGCAATCAAATCTACTATGCTTTAGAATTCCAAATCAAACTAAATTATACACTAATAATTTTTTTTAAAAAAAACTTTATATTCTAATAAATGTATTTTTTGTACTTTGTATGCAAAACTCGAATAAATTTTCAATTTTTGATCAAGCGAAAGCATGTCTGTAGAACGTCGAATTTCCAACACTATCACAGGAAATAATTTACTCCATTTGTGAATTTTAAAAAAAAAAAAATTAAAAATCGCTATGCACTCCTTTTGGGGCTAATTTTAAGAATGAATGACATGGATGACGAATTTTATCACACGCGAAGAAAATTTTTAAACGAGATATTCCAGTATACGAGATTTTAATCCCCCCCCCCTACTTTATAATGAATAATTATGATCCACTTTTTTAATATATTTATTAGAAAAAATTGTGTAAATGATTAGTAATATATATTTTAAATTCAAATACTAATTTGAAAATGTTTACAATTAAATTTAATTTAACTCTTTATTGTGCCTAACAGGAAGGGGGGGACACAATTTAATTTTAACATTAAGGAAGTGTAACTTTTTAAACAAGAAGCTTATATCTACTTTTTAGACCCTTCACTAATTTTTTTTTTACTTAAAACTAACTGAAATATTTGGACACAGTTATACAACTATATAAAACCGGTTTTACAAGGGAATTAAACGTTTTTATCTTCAGTAACTGTGATCTGTTTAATGATTGCGTTTGAATTTCAGAAAACAAATTAAAATAAAAATGAAAAAGTTATATGCAAAATTTTGCAAAGAATAGATTTAGCTACCCAAGGTGCGTTTTTTTATAATTATTATTAAATTACTCAATTAAAAATAAGAATTCAAGTAAACGATGAAATATCGAGAAATGGACAACAGTAAGCTTTTCCGTTATTAAAATTAAAGCAAATGATAAATAATTAATTTGAATATTATATCAACTATGTGTACTTAAAATTAAAGCAAACGATAAATTATTAAATTGAATATATTTAAGTTAAATGTAATTAAAATTGAAACAAATGATAAGGAATTGAAAAGTGATCTGGTACGTGAAAAGTGATCCAACTAAAAAAATATCCCCTTGGATGGCTAATACTTAATTTAACTTTATATCCGATTTATTCTGTTACCAAAAAAATACTTGACGTTGGCGAAAAGGCTACTATAGAAAGTGTTCTACTCTTCTCGGATTTTAAAGTCCATGACGGAATTGAATGACTAATTAAGGAATTCAAAAGCAATACAAAAAAAAATCCATAGCAAAAGAAAGCATTATCAATATCAAAATCACTTGCCCCCAAAAAGGTATCAAGAAAGAAAACAAATAGATAAGAAAAAGTTTGAAGGTCTTGAGATAAAAATAGGTTCTGTAAGTTTGAATTTATTTCAATCATTTCTTGGATTTCTTGTTTAAACACATATCAAGGCAATAAAACAATATAAAAGGATTTTAAAAAATATTTAATAATTTGTGTGAAAATGTTTTTTCCATTAAACCACTGCAAATTTTAAAAGATATTTTTCATTAATAGTGGAAACAGTTTCTGCTGACGATTTGTAGGCGCGTATTTCTTACAATTAAATTCGTTACCGGGGAAAGCAGACATGAATAGAGGCACAGAAAACCTCACAATATATAAAGATTTTTAAAAAAGTAGAGAAAAAATATGCCCAAAATTAATCCATTTTGAAACATTGTGAGGAAGCAATTTTTATCATATAATCCTTAATATGTATTAACCATTTTATTATTATAATGCATAATACAGAAAAAGCACCCAACACTTATGATATTGTCAAGAATTTCAAAAACTTGTGTTGCTTCCTCAGTGACATATTTAGCAAGAGTAGATAGAATAAATAAATTATCCATTTCCTAGGGATGCGTGTATTCATTCAGTCATGTTTAAGAAATTTCGATTAAGCTTAAAACAATAAAATATTTTACATTCCTTTCATTTATCACTTAATTTTTTCCTTCAATTTCATAATGTTACAATTACATTAAATTAGAATAAGGGTGTAACACGTTTCATGTTTGACTTTTCTTTCGAAGTCCAGAAGTATTTGAATGTTGCATGCTATTTACTACTTCTATAAAAGAAATTACATTTTCTTTCATTTTTAATATTATTTGATTCACTTTTAGTTGTTTTCATGCAATTTTAACACCGGCGAAAAGTTGTTATGTACCACTACATACACACTGGAAATTTAATTGGTTTTTTTTTTTGAAGAAAAATTTCAATGTATTATTTGTTTCAAATCATTAGTGTATTCATTTTAAGCTCCTGTAACAAAGACTTAAAAAAATGTTTTCCAAATGAATGTTATTTTATCTATACAGGGTGCTTCGAAACTCATGGGCAAAAATTTAAGACGTAATAGAATACATATGAACAAGTAATTTTCACCATGCAATACATAGGCGGCGAGCAAGCGAGGAACCACTAGATGGCGCTGTAATGGAAAGCATAAAGTGCGAGTTTTCTTACACATCGTCATTTCTACTGTGAATTTCAGAAGGCATGGCCTTTTCCTGATTACTGTACGTTGCTATATCTCATGAAATCCATGGCAGAAATCACAATGTGTATGAAAATTCGCCTTTTATGTCTTTTATTACAGCGCAGTTTAGCGGTTCACTGCTTGCACTCCGTCTATGCATTGGTGAAAAAAAATTACTTCTTTAGATATTTTTTGTCACCCTTTAATTTTTTGCCCATGAGTTCCAAAACACACTCTATAGCACTATATTTTCATTGATGCAATATAATAAACCATTTTTCATTAAGAGCCCCTTTTTCAGTCACATTAGATTGTTAATAATTTAAAATGTTGAAGCATATATAATTATTTTTAAGCATAAAATTTTTAATTGCAATTTCTTAAGAAAAATGTAACAATCGATTACTTATCTAAAAACTTTTTTTTTTTTTTGTTCTATCTAAAAAATTTAAGTACTACACATTTTATCCGAATATCATCTGTTTCGTAAGTGATAAGAAACATTTATATCAATACGATAATTTTTTTACTTTTTTTGTATCGAAATGTCTGGTTATCTCAGTCATAAAAAGAAATATAAAATCAACTTGAAGCAAAACTCTTTTTCTTTAACCGATTCGTAAAGAAATAAAATATTTTTTGTAAAAAATTTTAAAAATATTTTATTGATGTTTAATGTATAGGAAGAATAACAAAAAATAACGTCTAGGAGGTAGTTCCGGTCTATTGTATCTACCTTATTTATCTGCACATTTTCAAATCTTTGAAAATATTTTCAAAATGTGGCGAAAATGAAGTACAATGTTTAATTTTTGGCGATTTAGACAACTGTTGGCGACTTTTAAAGTACTTCACCAAATTGTCTTATTCGTTACTAAAAATCTGTACCTCAAGAGATATAGATAAGGAAAAGCTCGCCAAAATAAAAATGTTATTGTACCACAATATCTCCAGATTTGGCGTATATTTTGTACTTTATTTTAATCAAAAATACAAGCAAAAATCGAAGAAATTCGAATTCGATTGAAATCTTCGCTATTTTTTGTTCTTTCGGATGCACTTTATGGCATACTCAAATAAATATAATATTATAAATTTAAAAAGGTTAAGTAGAAATTCCGAAGAATTAACATTACATTCTCGAATTAAAAAGGGATAATAGAAAGAAACTTTTTACCTCAATCTTTCTTTAAAGGTTTTTTTGTACACTATCAATGGAATAAATATTGAAAAAACATGCTTTTTATTTCTTCCTCTCTTCAAATTAACTAAAATAAATATTCAATTCAAATTGAATTTGTTTTAACATACAACAAAAGGTATTCAAGTTCTATCGTTAATATATAAAAAAAATTAAAAAATATGTGTTTTTATGAGAAGCTTAAAGATATTGTCTAGTATTTCAGATAATACCGTGTCAGTCAAAATCTTGAATTACAAATGTGCATACGACACAACTGTTTTCACAAACAATGTCATTCTCCACTTATTTACAAAATAATTATGTTTTTAGCTTGGTAGAGGAAAGAATACATCTGAAACCTTATTTAAAATATCCCAAATAAGATCACAACATTAAACAGAGTGTCTCACAAAATGATGCAACAGAAATATACAATAAATAAAATGTTCGAATTAATTTCTTATGATCATGGATATACATAAAAATATATTGGCTGAATGTAAATGTAACATATTATTTTAAAGTAACGGAAATGGAGACATGAATATGAAAACGCTATCATTGTAAAAATAGAGAGAAAAACCCGTTCGACATTTATTCATTTGTGTGATATAATTACTGATCCATGATGTATACATAAAACAGCAGAATATAATTACAAAATGATAAAATACTCCACATTTACTACAAAATTACATTGTATTCCATTCGGTTTTAGCTTAACTTAAAATAAATAAGTTTTGGAATTCAGCAGAGATACACAGAGAGTACTGTTATTACTAACTTTAAATATTCTATGAAATATAAATTGTAATTAATATTTTAAGTAACATACGTAGAAAAATGTATGCCATATGTTACAAAAAAGCAATAGACCAATGACTAACAAATGTTTCTGTCACTGTACTCGTCGCTAATGAAGATCGAAAGTACTCACAAAAGATAGAATATATTCATAAATTATATTTATTCTTTCCTGGCCTGATAATGGATCTGAATATAAGCTTTCGTTTATATTCAGAGTACATGTAGTTTGAGAACAAAAAGGTAGACCATTCGTTTATTATAAGGAATGATTAATTAGATTAGATCAGCTGCTGACAACAGGTATTCCGTGGACCGCTAATATTCTGATAGAACCTTTCCTCAGACAGTATGTTACTTATAAATGTAGATAATATCTGCCATTTGTATGTTTATTACATTCTTTTATTACAGTGTTATTTGTCTCCAATGACCAAAACACGTTATCCGATTGATGATAATAAATATCGATAATAATATTTATTTTAATTTTAATAAATTTATTTGAAACAATAACTAAAAGCAGCATCTTTGACATTTATATTATAATTGATCGAGTGTATTCTTTATTATTGAAATAGAGATTTTATAATCTTTATTTTGAACATATGATTTCTTATTTCGAAAACGAATTCTGAATTTAATGTTCTGTGAAATTATAAAAATATCCGAGACATGTATAAAATTGCATTAGCATATTTTTCAGTTAAATAAATATCTGTTTTAAAGGTTGAAGTTTCTTATTATTTTATGATGGACAAATTTTGATTTGGAAAGAAGAAATTTATAAAGAAATATAAAGAAATTTTTAATAATATAAAGAAATTTAACCATATGAAAACACAAAGCTCTAAAAATGCGACACGATCATACGTTAATGGTATAAAGCAAGCGTATTTTGAGAATTGGTATCGTAATATCCTTTAATATGACTTATAAATGACTTTTTGAAGTTGCAGAGTACAGGAAAAATATGTCTAGTAAGGAATGTACCTGATAATTCTAAGGAAAATCATCTTATTTTTTTAAATAATCAATCAACTTTCGAGTATCGAAAACATTTTTTTGCGAGTTAAATATATGATTGAGAAAAAATAATATCAAATAAAAATACATCAGGTGATCAAAAACATAAATCGAAAGCTTCCATGAAATCCTCAAAAATTAGTTTTTATCACGGGTGTATAATTCTGAAATACAAAGAATATTTTTGCATATTTAATTTGTTAAAATACTACCTTACAATTGATACCTAATCACATCAATTTATTAAATAATACCTGAAAAAAATGATGATAAGCCTGTGACAATTTTTGCACTTAATAATGCGATTATCGCATACTCATATTTCAGGTTTAATTTATTATTTCATATTCTATTTATGTTAAATTACTACCATTTCAACGGATTCTTCTATCACAAAAACAGTTTTGAGTCATTTTAAACGACTTATCTTTCCATACTCAAACAAATAAATTTTCAAATTAAACCAATGTTACATACCTTAATAGGATCTTTTCCCTTTCTATCCGGAACTTTTTTCGGTATCCGAGATTCTGATTCGACCACTTCAACTGTTGTTTCCATCTTTCCGAATATATTGATAGTTTCATATCAAGTCATTCTTTCAATGAATAATAAAATGCTCATGAAGACAGATGGCATCAGATCTAAGTCATGACTCAATAAGATTGTCAATCCAACTTGATAAAAGTTTTTATCATTTCTAAAATTAAATTTCCTGTTTATATTTGAAAGCAAATAAATTTCATTTAAAAGTTATTTGTCACGTTCAAAGCAAGCTTCATTACATTTTATTATATTGTATTCAAGAGTTATAGGGTGTTTTTTTTCCCCTGAATATCCGAGCTAAATAATTTAAATAACAATTTTTAGGTAACGGCTTTTATACATACGTAAGCAGTATTCTTCAAAATAAATTACTTTAATTGTCGATTTAAAGTATTAAGCATTTGTCAAGTTGATTTTTGCATAATTATTAGAACTTCTGTCTTTGCAGTGTTCATTTACGGCAATGTCATGCATAAATAATGAACCAATTGTAGTTTTTGAAGTTTTTATCTCAATATATCGTCACACAGCTTTAAAAACAATTTATTTCATTCAAAACATTTCCAAAATCTCATACTTATCAGGAATAATCGTAAGATGTAACTTTTTCACACATTTTTCATTTTTTTATATTTATTTTTTCAAGTATTTAAATAGTTCTATCTTTTCTTATTCATGATACTAGTTGCTAGGAAATAGTTCATTTTCCTCTATAATCCGTCAAAGGATTTTATCTTAAAATAAATTATAAATTAATATAAATGTAAGTTTTTCTAGTTAGAAAAAATATTTGGCAAGCACACAAATAGTTTATGACCACCAGTCGATTTTCTTTCAAGCACTGAATTCAGTTTCAAGGAACAAAATTCAATCTATTATTCCCTCTGGCACTTAGTTCATTTCAATTCATAGATATAAATTTCGAATTCATAGTTCCAAGTCATAATCGATCATTTTAAACAAAATTTTAAATGGCATTCAATTTTTAACAATTATTTTCTCAATATCGTGAAAAAGTTTTGAAGCAGTCTTAACCATATCCATTGTAACATCAGGCCACACTAAACATTTTGGAACTGACATGATAACACTTAATGCATTCGATATCCATCAATTTTGGGGAAATTATTTTGGCGCAAACTCTATCCTATCTCAGAGAAGAGCGGCGGGATGAAAACTGAATGAATGTGCTTCGTCCCAACACGTGCGGAGTCAGTAGAGTCGATCACGTGTGCGCGACACCACGTGCGCCGAGAGAATCGCTCGTTTACTCCTCCTTTTTACGTTGGTTAGTTTTATCAATGACTTACATTATTTTTTCCCCTCCGACTCAAAACAAAACTGGAACTTCTCCAAGGGTCGAGTTGTTTTGAAGGAAAAACGCTAAGAATTTGAGAAAAAGTTTTTCTTTGGGTTAGGTAAAAATTGGATCCAAGGAATGTTAAAATTGAGTTTTTGAGATACATACTTCCAATTTATATTCCAAATCTAGAAATGGTTTATTAAATATAAAATTTATGAGAATTATGACATGTTTTTATAAAATTGTAATAAATTTTAAGGTTATAAATTCAAGTCTCCAAGATATTTCAAGACCTTTTTAACAGTGTGCAATCGAATCATATACATAATATTTAGCTTTTAAAAAAATTTAAAGTCATCTCAGTATCAATAGGATCTGTAAGTTTTAGCCAAGATAGGCTTATGGTCCATAAGGTTGAATTGTAATTAGTGTCATATCATATATAAGTTATGGATAATATGGTACCGATTACAATTTAGGATGGGAAATTCTAAGTATCAAAAAAAACGCAAGCATTTTTGAATAATACGGGATATACTTTAATTTTATAAGATATTTTTTATAATTTATTTAGAAACAAAAGATGAGAAGCAATTCTTAGTCCCAAAGCTAAAATAAATTTTTTGTTTTACCAGGTCAAAATTCGCCAAAGAAAGATTCTATAAGCGTTTTAATGATTTCCGTGTTATCATTTTAAGTTTTAAAAAGTAGTTTTGTTTATTAATACATAAGTAAGAATTCGTTTAAATATATCTTCTTAATAAGATGATTCTTAAATTTTCAAATAAATGTTGTTGTATAGGGGATTCACGTATTCTCAAGTAGACTCTGTTTTAAAGTTCATAGACCTCTTTTTTAAAACTATTAACGAAAATGAAGGATATAAAGAATACCATTATTACTTGTATTCCTTCCTATATTATTTTCTATTTTCTTTTCTTTCTATGTTCTTTTATAAAATACATTTGTGAAAAAAGCATTAAAAAAATGCTTATGTTTCTAACTCGAAAACAGAAATGTGATATAATTACAGATAAATGCAATAGTTTTTACAATTTTTGACCAACGGTATTCCAACATTAAAAAAATTTCTTATATGTGCCATTAGTGTATACATTCTTTTAAACATGCTAACTGAATAGATTGTGAAAACAAGGAAGCAATATTTAAAAGTTCACTCCTATTTTTTGTTACTTCATTTCATACTCATTATTATTATTATTGTAACTTCAATTTATAAACATGATGAAGTACACTTTTATTTTTTGTTGTTTCATCCTGTTCACTTTATTTCATCTAGTTCACGTTCATTTCTCAAAATTTTCTCATGCAAATGCACAAACAGCCAAAGCAAACTGAATTTTCCCTACTTTTGCTCTTAAGGGGTCTCAGGACCCTTTATACCTCATTATTTCCAATTATTTTGGAGATAAAAAATGCATGTCAAAGCCTCATCTTTTCTGAGCATTTTGGTGCCAAAATTTTAGAGATACTACCATATTTCCAGAGTTACCGAAAAAAAATTTAACTTTGTTTAACTTCATTTTTTTTATTATTTTTTAACATTTTTCTAAAGAAAAAAATTAGCTTGAGCGTAAGGTTTCTCAGAAGCCTTTTATCAAATCAATTTGATATTTCATGCACATATTTTTTTACTAGCAGAAAAATTCTTACATGAATTTCAGTTGGATCTTTTCTTAAAATTTCGTAATTTTCTTATTAATTTCACTTTTAAAAAATATTCCCTAAATTTTTAAAAAGTACATATAACTTCAGAACTGAACACACACTTTTGTATTAATTATTAGTACTTTAATAAATTTTAACTGATGTTGTTCAGAATCCTGTGAAGAGTAACATACTGCTTTTTGTAATTTTTGTACAATTTACAGCATTTTAGGATTTTTAAAAATTATATGAAAATATGAGCAATAATATAAATATAAATGAATAGCATATGATAAAAATTCCAAGATTTTTCTTTGTTTCGTTAGAAAGTTATATTGGTTTAAAAACTGATGTTTTTTCGCATTCACGGATAACTGTTAAAAGTCCTTAGACCCTTTAACTATGTTCTTAGAAGCAGTTAAGTGGGAGATTTTAAAATTAAATTGAAATTATATCGTAAATAGAGTTACCTTCAACCATCGTTGTAGAATAATACGCATATTCAATTCTAAGGATATGACTTCAAATTTAGGATCATTTCTAGCTTTGCAAAAAATACTTATCCATAACGTGCAAGTGATCTTACCCATTACGAAATTATTCTTTACAACAAGAGAAGCAAAACGAAGGCCATAGGTGATATACCTCGTAATTTTGAGCCTCGGTCAAATAATGAGGACGACACTTGAGCTGACACCTCCCTCTCCAAACTTCTACACCAAGCAAATAAGAGGACATGGGACATCAACCAGATTTAACGAAAATCTGCTTCATAACGCGTCTGGTCTTTAGTAACATCATAGCTTGAACCAACGACTTGACAAAAACAACACCTGCTACAGCAGTCTACGACAATGACCACTAGGCTACAGCGGCCCTAGAGTAGGGAAAACATTTGTTCGAATAAAAAGGTCACAAATTAAGAAAGTTTTGGAAACCTTGCCATAGACAAAATTATCGTATGTATGATGCGGTAAAAATACTCGCTTCCTCTCAATCGTTGGAATTTATTTTATTTGGTAATCAACTGAATTTTTTTATAAAACAGTTAATTTTGCAATGAATGATGTTTTAAATTCAAATATTTTAAATTAATTGCAAATTCATGGCGTTTAACAAATTATTTGGGGTATAGTTTTAGTCTGGGAAATAAAAATTCTATTTATTAAATATTAGATATTAAGCATTATTAAATATCTTGCATAACCTATATTTTTTAAATGCTCGGAATCAAAAAAATTGTTAATATTCAATCTTTGAAAGCATCAAAAAATCTTTCATGTTCCTTTTAAAAATCGTATTCTTAAAAATATAAATTTTAACATTCTTTTGAAAAATATTCTGATTTTCGTCAACTGAAGTTCTCAAAAATATTTATCGAATCGCTTTATTATTAGTTTTGTAAAATTCTCTTGCCATTTCTCAACAGCTTCAGTTAGTGGGAATATTAAGGAAATATATGATTAACTTGTATTTTATGATTACATATATCTCGGTTTTTCATTAAATAATATTAGAGGCATTGAATCAAACATGAAAAAACTTATTTCATTTTAAAAATATTTGTAAAAAATGCGTATATTTTAGAAAAAATATTACCCATTACAAAGAATTAATCTAAAATGGTACAGAAATTTCGAAGGGAATTAAAATGAAGTAATTCTATGTATTAAAATTCCGTAGATTTTAGTTTAGTTTAGTTTTTATTAACATCGCACTAGAAGCAACACGAGGGCTATTGGCGACGGACCTCGTAATTTTGAACCACGGTCAAGTGACGAGGACGACACCTGAGCTGGCACCCCCCTCTCCTAACATCCACACCACACCAACGGGAGGACTTTGGGCCCCGACAGATTTAACGTGCATCAGCCCCGGCTACACGGCTGGTCTTTAGCGGCCAAGGATCGAATCCACGACTGAACGAAAACCGTCAGCCGCGAATCCGAAGCTATGACCACTAGGCTACCGCGGCCTAAAATTCCGTAGAAAGCACTCTGAAATAAAAGAATAATTATTATCAAGATAATAAAAAATTCGAGTTATGGTCAAATGAAATGAGTTTAATTTGAATTTATATACGTTAAAATCAAAATGTATTTATTCTTTGAAGTATGGTTGTAAAACTTGAATGTTCAAAAGCTTATTGACCAAAATTTGTTCGAATTGATCATCAAGACTCCAAATTTTTTTTAAAAAAAAATGTAGAATATGAATGACCCATTCATATTTATTTGTATTGAAATATATTCACCATCTTTTTATCACTAAAAATATCAGTGATAATTTAAGTAATAAAAGATAATTTAGATTGAATATTAAAATAAATCCCCAAAATACTCACTGTTTTATATGTTTTGAATGTTTATAAACTTCATAAACAAAAAATTCATCGATAGGAATCTCAATATGTTCCTGAACTAATTATTACATTTGGTAATAATATACTCTGAGACATTCTTTTGAATGATAAAATAAAATTTAACCTCTATGAAGAAAAGCTTGAGCCCTCGTTTTCTAAAAAAAACCTTATTCCTTTGAAATATAGATACTATGAAGAGCTTCTATTTTTACGCGAACAAAAGCGCAAGAAGCACTTTTGAAGGAAATAGTGGTTTCTCCACACCCGAAAGTAAAATATAATCTTTATGGGTTTTTTGTACAAAAAAAAGAAAGAAAGAAAATGCATTTGTTGTTTCCACGTGCAGTATCAATTTCTTTTGAAGGTTAATGAACGTGAACTATTACTGTAGATCATGGGATAATATTATGACTTTAATTTTTTACCATGAAAAACAATTATGCTATTCACTTTTTTACCTTACTATTAAAAAAAATTTTATATTAGTCCAGTTTTGATTTCCCAATACGGACCTAAATGAAATTTGAATACAGTGCATATATTGCAAATAAAACGTAAAATTGTTTTATTGTTACGGATGGAATAAGAAATTTTTTTATGCTTTTTTAATGTCCGAGGAAATTTTTAAATCATAGCTAAAGTTCCATCATTCGTAAGTTTCGACCTAAATATTTACTAGTACATTGAAATTCTATTTCTAAAACTTCCCTTCCTGACATAAACAAAATACTTGTGCTGCTATACAATCAATTACCACGGACACTTTACAACGTTTTTGGCAGGAATTTAAGTATCGAATTAACATTATACTTGTAACTAAAGGAAGTTATTAGAAAAGCTTCTATTTTTTCCCTTTGCATTCATGTATTACTTATCCTTCTATGTCATTTATTTTTGAAAATATGGAGTTTTGAAATCGGATGAATGATTTTGAATAACAATGTGTAATGAGGACTATGCATGTAAAATATGTTGATTTTCAACGTTTTCAACGAGACTTGATGTGGAGAGTTAGATGCCACTTCTAGTGCAGACCACGTCATCTAATCGTGGTTCAAAGTTATGAGGTATTTTGGTTTATGAAGAGGACCTACCAAACGGTTGGAATTGGACATTTAAAAATGTTCAAAATCAAAAGAGTTTTTTTTTTTTTATTAAGGAGTTTAAACTGATTTTGCATGGAAAGGTTAAATATTACTTAATATTTATAAGATAATTGGTATTATTCTTTAGAAGTAATTTATTTAGTACATATTTTGTATAGTGAGTGAAAATAAATTAAGCAGTTCAAAAAATATTTATTTTGCTTAAATTTAATTTAGTAATTTATTTTATAGTTATTTTATTAAAAGCTTTATTTTCTTGTTCTTTAACTAAATGAAGTTGAAGTCCCAAATCCGAAATTAAATTTATGTGGATATCTGAGTTGTGACCTCTTTCACCATACTTCCAAGCTCACTAATTCAAGGACTTAGAAAACAACGAGCAATAGTCAAATCTTGTTATTGTTTGTCACGGTCTTTGGTTGGTTTTCCATGGCTGGTATTAGTTATATCAGAATCAATACAATAAAAATAAAGTTGCAGTTGCTACTCTGCCATGAAAGTTACTGTTGATTTTCCATTATTAGTTCATTATTTAACAAATTTGGCAACAAGAACTTTGTTTACTATCATCACAACTGACTCTTCTTTCCTGTATGCTCATACACAAAAACCTGTAAATTAGATTTTAAAAAAATAATCCTAATTTTCATTAATAAATAGGACTATGGATTACTCAAAAAATGCGTTAATAGCTATTGCATGTTTAATGCCATAAGTTAAATTTAATACTCTAAGTTTACTATTTTTATTTTGCTTTCTCTCTCTATTCAATCTTTACTTCTTTTTAAATATAAGTTATAATCTCTTTAATCACCTTAATTCTGTACCAAAATATTACAATGAGTCTTACAATGAATAATTCTGATATAAAGTAAATTCTCTTCTCTCTTAGTAATGTGTGAATTTGATTCTTTAAAATGAATAACATTCTGTGATAAATATGAGGTTGCCGCTGGTACTATTCTATCCCAAAGCATAACAAAACTTGAAGCATTCAGTACTAAATCGTGGGCAAAATGAAAAAATCTGTAAGTACTACGAATAAAGCTCTTTTTCCATCCGTATCAAAATTTTTGAATAAAAAGAAGATGGTGGCAAGAACACCTCTTCCTACCCAGTCAAGACTTCCACAGGCAAGCACCAGTCGGGCCTTACCAACAGTACGAACTTTTACAGAACCTGAGCAATCTCCCCAAAATCAGGGAATCGCGATACAAGAAAATACAGACATGGTGACAGCAATTAGAAACAGACTGGCCGCAGGAAGGAAAGAAAAATTTTACTATCTAACTATACCGGGTATCATGCGAATCCTTGAAGTTGTAAGTAATATTGTGTATTCTTAGCATTTCGTTCTTTGCAATGAAAATAAACTTTCTAAATTACTTGATGTTAATACTAAAGAAATTGATTTTGTAATGACTATATCTCATTCTAAATTAAAGCAATATAGAAATGCTGTTTAATGCTGCCACTTGATAACGGAAGATTGTTTGGTGATGATTCGCCAAATGCGGTAACTCTCACTTGGTAAACCTCGCTTAGTTACGGTAGATTCTTTGATATATCACGGCAACCCTAAAACATTGCTAATTTAGTGACTTTACGGTAACGGTAACGGCTAAAATTACGAGGTACCTGTTTTAAAATTAAAAACATACCCTCTCATCAGAATGACTATTAAAAAGTTAAAGTGCATCATTTAATAAAATTTTAGCTTAATTGTAATCAACTATAATAATTGTGATCAAGGCAACAAGCGCCTGGGCGTTCGGCAGAGTGAGGAACTGCCAAAACAAAGTTGGAAAGTAAAGTTACGAAAGCGCATTGCCATTGGACGCTGTAGCCAGTAAGCTAAGAAGCATTAACTTTAATTTTCCAGTCAATGAGCCAGAGCTGTAAACGAGAAATGTATCTCTGCAATCTTGCAATAATTTTCCGATTGCAGATGTCTTGGGACATAATAGCAGTGTCATCAGCATACATTGCTAAATGAATGTTGGAAGCCTTCGGGATGTCATTTACGTACAAAGAAAAAATTCTTGGACTTAAAATCGATCCCTGGGGGACTCCACTAAGGATTGGACGGGGGGAGGAGACTGCATTTTCGACTCGAACCCGAAAACTACGAGAGTCCAGGAACGAGTGAATAATTTTGATAAGTTGGTCCGAAATTCCAAGTCACATCATCTTGGAAATAAGCCCATCGTGCCAAATTTTATCAAAAGCTTTGGCAATATCGATAAAAAGCATACCCGTGGCCTTGTTATTGGAAAAGCCTTGCTGGACCGTCTCAGTAACTCTAAGTAACTGCGTTACTGTAGAGCACTTGGGAACAAAACCATGCTGCTCCGGAATAACAATATTCCTGGAATTGCAGAACTGGTCCAGGCGATTCAAAATAACACATTCATATGCTTTGCTCAGAGAACTGAGTAACGATATGGGGCGATAATTTTGAGGTTTCGTATCATCAGAATCAGACTTGAGAATGGGGACCACCACGGCGATCTTCCAAGCCTTAGGATAGTAGCAGTTATCCATTAAAAAGTTAAAGAGCAGCGTGAGAAGAAAAATAAATTTAAGTGGGAGATTTTTAAGAATGCGATTAGAAATTAAATCCAATCCTGGAGCTTTCTTAATTTTGGTGTTATGTATAAAGTCCAAAATTTCGCTAGCCTGGACTGGTTCCAGGTCTAGGCATGTGGGGGAGGCCAAAAACCTTTGGACTTCACGTTTAGTGTGAGCTGAGAATCTGGGATTCTCGTCTTCATTTGATTCGAATTGTTTTTGAAGGCTATCAGCTATAACTTCCACCTTTTCAATAGGAGCTACAGCAACACTGCCGAGGGCGCCCTTCAGGGGCGGAATGATGTGAAAAGGCTTTTTGAGTCGAGAGGTTTCTCTCCAAAGGGTGTTTGAATCAGGCGAGAGGCCTTCAATGTGTTTTTCCGATATTTCTTGGGAAAAGTGTTGAATGTCTCGTTTAATCTCATTGCTGAGTGCACGGAGTTCAGATTTCAGAGCCGGATTCCTATATCTTTGCCAGACTCTCCGTACATAATTTTTGCGACGAATTTTAGTTCTGATCTCAATAGGGAGTCTCAGAGGAGGAGGTTTAAGTTTTGCTTTGGAATTTGCGTCACTGACGATAGTCATAACTGCTCGGAAAATTTCCCCAAAGTTTCCCGAGCTGGGAGTAGCCGCAGAATTTTGAACAGGGGCGGAATGAACCGTGGTCTGTCCAGTTAGAATTTGGGAGTTAGAAACCTGCGGGGGTGGCCTGTGGATAACTCTCGAGATGACGCTGGTTCTTGGGAGAGTTAACATTTTTTGTCTTAGGGGCCGAATTTTTGCTTTTTAAATTTTTGTTTGAATTTTTATTTGTTAATTTAGGGCTTGAATTTTTGCCCTTAGGGAATCGGGGGCATTGGTGCCAATTATCCGCGTGATCCCCTCCGCAATTTGCACACCTTTGAGGAGTGTCATAGTCATTGGGGCAGTCCCTAGCACGGTGAGCCCCTGCGCACTTGACACATTTGATAGGGAGGTGGCAAACTTCAGAGGAGTGAAAAAAAAAACCTGACACCTCCAGCATTGAGAAGGGCGCTTGTTGCCCCGGTAATTCTCAATGCTGATTACCGTACCAAACATATCAGTGTAGCTATAAATTTGTTCAGAATTTAAATTGTTAAGAATTTGGAAATAGATTAATGGCATGGGAACCTTAGTTTGGAATTTAGTAAGTCTAGATATTTTATGTACTGTAAAACCAGCACTTTCTATCTCTTGTTTGCCTTCTTCAAGATCAGTACTAGAAGGAAGTCCGCGGAGAATTAGTTTAAGAGGTCTGTCAGATTTCAGCATATACGATTTAAATTCTACTCCCTCTGTAAGCAGAAAAATTAGCTAATTTACGATACTCCGTCTCATGATTAACAGTGAGACGGAGGAAGCGGCTGCTGAGCTTGCTATAAAGCGAAAGCGCTTCAAGTCTAGCGAAGGAGAGGAGTTGCTTCCAATCACCCTTCGGGGTGATGAAAAAGGGAGGAATTTTAGTTTTTGCAGGATTGATGGGGATCACTGGCTTTTTTAGTGACTTTAAAATCGCGCTAGGTGTTGGTGTTAATCTGTATTTTAACCTTAAAGCAGCATAAATTTACTTAATTCTAAAACTCCCCAAAGAAATTGTGAGGATAAACCTCTTTATATACATTTATCTTAAGCTCTTTCACAGTTTTAGAACCCATAACTTTAATCCTGTCTATTTGGTAGTAACAATACAAAGGCTGTATTCTTCCGAAACAAAATTTTATTTGTGAGTTTCTTCATTAGGAAAATACTTAAATAAATAAGTTTAAATTCAATTAGTTGTTTGATTGCTATGATGTAAAGTCGTTCTAGAACTACACATGGAATTTTCGTGACAGATCTCGTAATTTACAACCTCTGTCAAATGATGTACTTCACTTTTTTTTTAAATTTCCACGACA
Source organism: Nephila pilipes (assembly GCA_019974015.1). NCBI lineage: Eukaryota > Metazoa > Arthropoda > Arachnida > Araneae > Nephilidae > Nephila > Nephila pilipes. Next base: position 956,986 of record BMAW01083370.1, read on the forward strand.
CACCAATGCAAATCTGGACAGAATTTATTATGCGTCAACTCCCATTATTTCACATGACGATCTTCAGTGAAAAACTTCAACTCACATCCTATTGGTCACAATGTTTTGTCTTTGCTGAGTAGACTATTACTATCAAATGTAATAAGGAGGTGTTGATTTATTGCGAAACAAAATCAATTAAAATATACATAAAGATGCACAAGGACGAGATTTGTTTATAAAATAACAAAATAGCTTATAAATGAATGACTTTTCCCTATAACTAAACGGTGCTAAGAAGGACCCATTTTGAGTCATTGGAGTATGCTAAGAAAGAAAAGACACAACTATTAAGAAACAGTAATCAGAAAGTTAACTACAACAAGCATTTTACCAACGGAAAATAAAAATACATAGATCAGTGTGTGTGTCAATGGGAAATACAATAAAGAAGACAAACAATGGATTTGCCGTACACTGCACACAAATATAGTTTTATGAACTAGTCCCGTTACTTTATAGACATAGAGACACTCAAACTATATCTCTAATCAAAATCTTACATGTACAAAATACAAAGTACTTATCGAGGTTTTAATCAAATTAAATGAAGTGTTTTGCATTCTATAGTAAATTGAGGTTCAAAAGCATTGAAAGCGTAAATTTATCGTATAAATCACGCATTAATAGTTATTGGTTGATGAAAATATATTGTAACAATTTGTAAAAGTTCTTATCTACTATCTTTGCATTTGTTTCCGGTTGGATTATAATACTCATTTGGAACTCATTAATAAATCTTATAAATTGATTTTGGGGACAATTATTTATCATTATCATGGATGTGACAGCGAAGGGCATGAAGTGCTTTACAGAATTTTCTGAAAACTTTTATTTCAATGAAAAAGTCCTTTTTAAGACCCTTTCTTATTCCATTACATTATGACTATCTGCTATTTAAATCAAATTAGTTTCATTGTGTAAGTGCAGAGTGGGTCATAATTTCTCTTACAATTTTAAATAAATATAGCTTTTAATGTCTTTTAAAAGCGTATATTCACTTAGATAGGTTTTGTTATATATTTTTTAGTAATTTTGTTTTTGAAATAGACATGGAAAATAAAATTCATTGGACAAGCACTGGAGCCCAGCCCGTAACTTTAGTCAATTCAAACCATATATTTCATTACAGCTTGCAATATCTCTTGATGAATCCCTTGAAATTCTTGACGGATATTGATCTTCAGCTGCACAATATGTAACGTTGGGTTATTCACTATTTTCTCTTCAATAACCTCGGGGACTTTACAATGATTTGAATTGCATTAAATTACAATTTCTTCCCAACCAAAATAAAATGTTATAAGGTAAACAAGATGAAGATAAAGTGAAGGGATTTCAATTGGAGATAATAATATATAAATGAAATAGAATTGAAGAAAATGAAGTGAACTAGAGGATAACGACTTGTTGATAGATATTTATACTTCGGCTAGAAGCATATTAATTAGTTTTATGGATCGAAGCGAAATCTAGTTAAAGTATTAAGCTTAAAATCGGCAGTTTGAATGAAGTCACAAATAGCCGATTTTAAGCTTAGTCAGGAAGTCTGAATAAGTAGGCAAATAATTTAAAATTGACCTAAACCTTAAAACTTTATTTAGACTTGACCCAGTAAGTAGTATTCGAGGGAGAATGGCCCTATCTATCCTATCGGTTTCTAAGACACCTACATATAAAATTAATGTAATGAGATTAGGGGAATATGAGGATTGATCCGCTATCTCGAGATTGACATCTAGTCCAATTCTTGGTTTTTCAACTATATTTTTCTTAACATGCTCATGATTATCCAGGCTACGAGTCAAGCCTGATCTTCGAGTACTTTTCATTTTTTCGATCTTTGTGACGCAAAACGCTTGACCATTGCTATTATCGTAGGCCTAGAAGGAGGCCTTTTTAAATGAAATGAACACAACTTCCCACTGTCGGAGAACAAGGGAGCCTTCATCATAGTAACATTGGATAATTTTTACACATCACTCTGTTGTATACTTTTCCTCAATTAAAAATCTAGCCTTGATTTTCAGATTATAATGCCAAATCCAAAAAAAAAAAAATTTCATGACAGTTATTCGCATCTTCAATTGTAAAGTGACTTCTGACACACACACACCCCAGTAATAATGGAGAATTGCATTCTATGTGTCATTCCAAACACATGTCTTTTTCATATCTGAAGAGATTAATTGAATTTGTTACTTACACATCCATATTTGTATCATAAGACTAATTAGTGTAAAATACTGTCGACCATTTTTGTAAATCCAAATGATTGAACTAGAAATGACCGGCGTAAATTTGGATGGAAATGCGCAAACATTCATGGTCGACGGAAGTTTACACATGTACTTATCTTTATTATAAATTATTTTATTTCTTTAGCTTTTTTCGATATTGAATATTGCTGCATTTGCCTTTTACTGTACATTCTACGAAGATGTGGTTGAATTTGTAATTCCCCCTTTCTTCGTGGCGACGACGAGGGAAATGTTTTTCACAATGTCTACTTTTAATTCTCTCATTGGCGGCATGTGCCTCGTTATTGCTGGAATTTTCAATACAGAGAGCAACAGATCCATTATATCGAGTTTATATGTAAGTAATTTCTCTTGTCATTCTATAGGATGACTAAAATAATTATAATAATTTTCACTAAAAATGTAATGAAATCTAAAATTTCTTTAAAAATAATTACAAACAAGGAAACAGTATATAATTATTTTGGTGTATTGTTATCCTTAACGCATAATAATAATATATAAAGGGTGGAGCAAAAATCACTTTACAATTTAAAGTGAGAATAACTTCTACAAAACTTATCATTTTTTTGGATTCATTTTCAGAATCTGAAAATCAATGCTCAGGATTTTAATTATGAAAAATTATGCAACTGAGCAAAGTGAGATAATTATACAACATTATTAAACAAATACAGACTATCTTGTCCTTACATAGTAGGCAATTGTGTATTATTTTTATTTAAAAAAGACTCTTTCTAGGCTTATAATGTACGACACGATTAAATTTCGTGACACAAGGGTCCTGTCACAGATACTCTAAGAATTGGAAGATGATCCTTCTCTACTCGCAGCCAGGCAAATCTTGATCATATTCAGAAAAGTATTCTTAGAGGAAACAAAAACATCAACCCGGTACCTTTCTCGAGAACTGGATTCCATGTTCCCCTAATCTCAATGACCCATATTTTTTTTAAAATCTGTGTATACTTTAAAGATCGTATTTACACCGATAATCCACTGTTCAAGACTAATATCCATCAAGAAATTGAGATACAGCATAATGTGATTGTTTATTAACTCACTCTGAGAAGCAATAAGAGGGCTAGAAATTTTTTACCTCTGTCAAGTGATGAGGACGACGTCTGAGATGGCACCTTCCTCTCCAAACTTCCACACCCTGCCCATGGGAAGATTTTAGATTTCAACCAGATTTAATGTGCACCGACCCCATACACAACAAGTCTTGAGTGGCATCGGGGCTCAAACCTACGACTCGAAGAAAACAAGGCCGGCAGCAAGTCCACAACCATGATCACTATTCTACCGCGACCAACCGCAAGAATACTGCCAAAGGTATTGCAAGTTGTTGTGAAACATTTAATGGTAAGAGGCCGTAATTGCAAACTAGGCTATGGTGCTTGTCTAAGAAATATTGCTTTTCATTTCTAATTCAATAAATTTTCCAAAATATATATAAGCTCATACATGCATAAATAAACATTTGATATAAAACATTAAAAGTTATATGCATTTAAAATTGTAAAGTGACTTTTGGACCACCTTATACTCGTATATTAAAAGTGCAATAATTATATTGCTTCAATCCCTATCATGGAATTTTAATGCGAAGATACATGCATTTGATATAGTTATACATTACAAAATAGTTACGACACATTACATCAGGCTGTCTTTGCCTAATCTTAAAGAGCAGGACTCAAACTTGGAACACATTTTCAGGAAGAAATTTTTCAGTAGCAACATTGTTTCACGTGATTATAAAACATAAATCGCTTATTGTACACCAACGTTTGCCAACCTTTTTCAGTCCGCTTACGCACCCCCCCCCTCCCCAGTTGATTCGGCTCCTTTCCGCCAACCAAGAATATTACCTCCCACCCACCCACCTGTTCCATCTATTACAGATTCTGAAAACTTCACCAAAAACAGGATATGTTGAATTAAATTAAATTATCCATTTGTCATTATATGTATTTTTTTTTTATTTTTAAAATGAGCAAACTAATCAACTCAAAGATTTGAGAAGAAAAAAAAAACTTATTAATATGATATTTGGGACTTCATTGCATCACAAAATTTTGAAAAATTAGGCTCAATAGAGGATAAATAAATCTCAAATCCGAAGTTGAATTTACTTTTTAAGTATACGTAAAACGCCCCTTCAACATGCACAGTAGGAGCAATCGGTAACAATTACGTGTATTACTGCACTTAGAGAAAATTCACTTCATTCTTCACCGAGAGGAGCCCTAAAGCTTTTGACGTTTGTTGCAGAGATACTTCAGAGTAGTATCTGTTGCGAGCTTCAGCAATTTCTTCTTTCCAGAAATCGATAATTTTACTACTGGCAATCGTAATAAAAAACTCTTCCTACCTTTTAAAATAATTTTAATATTTTTAAAATTATTTTGTTCTTTTTTTAATTGTGGATCGGTACTAACCATTTTCTTTTCACGTATCCCGAATAGTTTAACTACGTAACTCTTAAGGTACGCATACCACCGATTGAGAGCCGCTTTCAAAATTTCGGAGCATTCAATAAATACACAAAGTTTTTCTTTAAAGCTAAAATATTTGTGCCGATTTGAAGAGTATGAGGGAGAAGATGAAATATACTGTAATAATCATAAAAAATTAATTCTTTTAAATAAAAATTACATAACAAAAAGGCAATTCTCTTTACACTACAGAAAAAGCAAAATATGCTGTTCTTTATATAATAGGGAAGCCACAATATATATTAATCTTGGAGTAGGTTTCGATTTGAAAAATAATATTTTTGAGTTTGAATTTAATTCCTTAACACTAGCTCATTGATTGATCGATTGTTTATTAACTTCTCATGCAGAAGTGACTCGAGAGCGAAGAAAAAATTAACTTCATAATTTTTTTTATCGAGATCAATTGTCAGGATGCTACCTTAGCCAGCGACCCTATCTCCTAACTTCCACTCCATTCCAATATAAGGATTTTGAGCCCAGGCAGAATTAAAGTGCATCAGTCCCTCTACATGATAGGCCGTAAGGAGAATCAAAACTCAAACTTCAGACGCGATGAATGCAATATTATCAATGAGCTCACGACCATGACAGCTCGGCTACAAGGAAAGCTTATAAGGAAGCCATGTTGCTTGGATTTTAGATAACATATTCTCATAGTTGCAGTGACACTTTTAGAAAAATGAGACCTTAGTTACTAAACTTTTCCACTTTTTTGAAAAATAAGTGGAAATAGCCGTATGTGAAACAGGATAAATCCTTTATGAGGATGGTGCGAAAGGTTTTTGTGTAAGGAATAGAAAAATGAGTACCAGGAATGAAAAATGGATAAATGGGGTAAAGCTTTGTATTACTATCCGGTGATAGGTTTTTCCTTTTTACTGAGAAATCTGTGATCATGACGCTTTTTGCTCCCCAAAAAATCGTTACCATAAATTTTCCAGCCGATGAGGAAATCTTCGCCTTCTTTGGAGCAGATTCAAAAGAAGTAACCCATTGTTTTGATTGTTGTTTGATGTTCAGGAGAAAATGATGAATATAGATCTCATCATGATAACTAAATACGACTGCTATCAAATCTTGATAAGGGTGTAAATCCAAACTAACCTGTGAATCAGTGTCAGAATTGCTTTAGCACCGTTTAACAGAGGGTAGCACAATGGTAACACCAACTTGCTTTACAATGCTCTCAGTCGTCAAAAGCAGGCACTTCTTAGCCAATATGGTATAGTTTCCCATCGATAAGGTAATTAATTAAAATGTCAAAATAATTTTATACGATTTATGTAAAATAAGAGTAGTATAAAAAGTTATGTAAATCGAATTCAGATTTAATTTAGAGAAAACTAAAATGTAAAACAAAGAATTCCTCCAAGAAAGATTTTTCAAGGTTACTGGCCCATGTAATTCAAGAAAGGCTGCTGTTGCAGAAAAACGTTTTCCTAGAAAAGGAAGTTAGGTGGGTTTTTTTAATTAAAACTTTTTGTTTTTCAATTTATTATGCAAATTTTTCTAGGACTTCTATCCTACTTGTAAAACAAAATATAAGCATTTTTAAGAAAACGAGTTCTTTTTTACTGTTAATTTCATTTTCTTTTAAAATTAAGAAGCAATAAAAATAAGAATACATCCAATCAGTATTGATGACACTGTTAATCTACATTGACATTTTTAAAAATTAGAAAATGATTTTTTTTTAAAAAAAAAAAAAAAAAGAGAGAGAGAGAGGAAGACAGATTTTGTTCCAAGTAGCTTACAAAAATAAATATATAAATTTAAAAGTCAAATTCAAATTTTAAACGAAAATTACATTTTTACCATTTCTAATAGATAACTTTGAATCGATTTTAAAAATTATTAGTTATTAAAGCGTATTTTTGCGAAATGAATTTTTATCACTCGAAGGAAATCGATTCAGAAAAATTTTCTTTCAAATATTTACATAATGATATACTGTAATTCAAAAAATTTACTGAAGTTAATATGTCTTGCACGCATGAAAATACTGAATTAAAATAAGAAAGGTGCGATTTATCAAAATTGTATGTTTTTCTCGCATCCTATGGTGAAAAAAAATCTTTCGTATTGTTTTCCAACTGATGCAAGATTCAGTCGAGTAAGACGTCGACACAGCTGTTTCAATAAACAGATCGTGAAAATAAGCAAATCGGAGAAGAACGCGAAGCATATGTGTCAATACGGGGGAAATTTTTTTCAAGAATCAACAATATCCTCTAACTAGAAAGACGCTATTTTTAGTTTTCGGTGATCTTATATCAATGGAATATTATAAAAGTGAGATTTTTCTAGCTTTTACTTTCAGTTCCAACGTCATATTTATATGTTCGTAAGCGCGGTGAGTAGAATTAAAGATAAAATTCCCCATTATTATATAAAATGAGGGTTTCTTACACTCTACGGAGAGACTGAGCAAATATTGATTATATTATTTAAATTCACTTTGATCTTCTCCTTTTCCCAAATACTCATTTATATTTGTGCGTGTGTGTGTAATATTTAGAAAAAAATGTTTATTAATCATCCATATTATTTGTATACTATCTATTATTTTATTTATTATTATTTACATTATTATTTATATTTTGAATGTTGGTAACAAATATACTTTGTTCATGTGATGAATGGCGGCTTGCAGACCGAACTTTTTGTAACTAAATACAAAACGGGTTATTAATTTATTATTTTAAAATCCTCCTGCTTTTATTAATCGTCAGGACGACTCCTTTCTCTTGTGTGTGTGTAAAATTGAGTTATTTTATAATTTTTGTAATGCACAATCTCTAATAGTTGTTTTTCATTTACTTTCCACAGCCCTTTGTGTTCGATTTGGTACAATTTCTTTTAGTGATTGCCGCATCCATATCTAATATCCAATTCTACAATAGGAATTATGATATTATCTTAAGGATTGCACCCAAAGGACTACACGTTAAATACGGCATAGCGGTAAGTTATTTTCTTTTTTTTTAAACTATGAAACTTAAATTTTGAGCATTCGAGCGTTTTCAATTTCAATTCACAATCATTAAAAATAAAACAAGTGAAGCATTAAAACTCCACCTGATTCAAATATCAAACATGTTAATAAAAATCTTAATAAAACTATAATATAATATAGTTTAATATAACATGTTAATAAAGCTATATATATGTATATATATATATATGTGTGTGTGTAGTTTTACAGGGGTGGTTTTTTTTTTTTTTTTTTTTTTTTGTAGTACTCAAAGATGATCTACAAAGAGATATTCCATTTTTAATAAGGGTACTTTTTGAACGTCCCTCGTAAACGTGGACTCGCTGAAACAAGTAGAATCAATAGAATCGTGAGCGATAATATCATACTTGCGAAATTATATTAATAAAAAAAAGTTTAAAAAAATATGTTCTCTATGCACACACACAAAATACATTACAAAGAACAAATTCCTACCAAATGAACTTTTTCCTTACAACGCATTAAATTGATTTTGTTTTAGTTTAACTTTTGATATTATGTTATCTATTATATACAAAAGCTCGTTTGTTGGCTAATAATGGCAAATTAATATTAAAATCACTTGACCCCCAAAACATTCCAAGCAGGAAGGCAAATTTAGAAAAAAGTAACTCGAAAATCTGGAGGCAAAAATGGCTGCCTCACAACTGTATTTAAATTCTGAAAAATTTAATTCGTTCTAAGTCATTTCGTGATTCCTGATTACGTCTGACTTGAGAATCCCTTCTATTGGCCATTTTGAATTAACAAATGTAACGTGTTAATCCTATGGGATTTCTCAGATTTATACTTTTTTTTTATCTATTTGAATACAAAAAAGCGCATTTGAAAGAACAAAAAATAATGAAGATACCCCAATTTTAGAAAATATTTTGGAATACATTTAAAGGCCGGGAAACCTACAAACGAATCATTAAAATAGAGGTAAAAATACTTTTAAGAATCGGTGGAAAAATATAATTCCATAGAAACCTTCATTATCTTTTATTTTTTCGGATATACTTTTTTGCATTGAAATAGATAAAATAGTAAAGGTTTGAGGACGGCAGTAGAAATTTCACAGGATTAACACTGCGCCCAAGAAATCATAAAGGCCGGTAGACGGGAGCCTTAAGAAAATACATCAACCGATGGATAAATAAAATACTTAATTTTAATATATGTTTTACTTCAATCCAGTAAAAAAAATAGGAGTAACCTAATACGACATATTTTTGAAAATTAATTTCATTACTGATGAAAGCAAGCATCAAACATATACACAAAAACTTTTTGAAAGTGGACATTTTGTGGCTGATTAAACCAATAGCCCCTTCATTGGTGACTAAAAGCCTACATCACTGCATAACTTCTTTGTTTTCAAATGATAATCCATTTGATTGCATAAAAGAACTTTAAGAGTGATACTAGTGGACATAATTTTTTAAAAAAAACTATTTATATTCAATTATAATTTTTGAGCGACACTGAATATCTCAATTTCTTTGTGTGACGTTGGACTATTCGCAATTTTCTCATCACAAACCTCGGGTACTTTATAATAATTTGAATTGCATAAAATTATAATTTTTCCCAACAAAATTTAAGCTTGATTAGGTAACTTAGATGGTGATTTAAGGGAAGTAAAATGAATTAGAGATAATGATATATAAATTAAACTGAAATGAAGGGAGATGGAGGAGAATGACTTGTTGATGGAGATTTATAATTTGGGTTGAAGCAACTTGATTAGTTTTATGGATTGGAGAGAATTTTAGTTAAAGTATTAAGCTGCCAAATTACTATTAGAGAGAATTGTTGAATTCAGAACGAGTGATTTATAGGCTAAGATTTTGATTGAGTTAGTTGGTGTTAGAGAGAGAGCAACTTTATCTATTCTGCAGTAATTATTAGTTTAGTATATTAGTTTGTTCTTGCTTGTCTTTCTTCTATTAGAGACTAGTCTTTTTTGACTAATACATTAGATTAAAATATGGCTCAAGACCAGAGTAATGAAAATCAGTCGTTACATTTGTATAATGGTACTGTATTGATCTACATCAGCACGGATAACTGATATTTAGGAAAATTAAAACTGATCGTATGTACGCAAATGAACATTGAGGCAATGTACACATATAAAAGCTTATACTTTTAAATTTGACATTTCAAAAATAAAAATTTTCAAAATCTTTTCCAGTTTTCAGGACTTCTTTTGAGCCTCGTTCATTTCATATGTGGAATTTATGATATCGTTTTCTTCATGAAGCGCGTAGAATTCATGAAAGATGTGGATAAGGAGGACTCGGAAGAAGTACTTATGGATCCTTTTTAAAAACAAAATACGTTCTTTGAACTTACATGACTACTTTTTACCGATTAAAATATCATTAATTTGTGAAATATTTGTAAAAGAACCTGTTTTCTTTGCCAATGATCTAATAGTATTTAAACAAATACAAGATCATTCGTACTAAGTAATCTGCAGTTTCTAAAATAAAACTCATAAGAAATAGATAAGAAAAAAATAAACTCAAAAATATTTTGTAGTCTTTGTATTGTATTTTCTCGTTAATGTAAAGTATTTTTTGCGCAATTCCTTCTAAATTGTTGAAGTTATACAGGATCATAATTGAAGTATTTTTTCAATTATGATCCTGATATGAAACGCCAATTCATGCACTGGAGGAACCCATCATCACCGAGAGTCAAAAACGCTCGAATGAGCAAATAAAAATTCAAAACAATGATGATTTTTTTTCCCGATATTCATGGGATTGTGTACCTTCACTGGGTTCCTGAAGGTCAAACTATTAATCAACATTACTACCTTCACGTTCTTGCTGAACTCCGTGAAAGTATACGGAAAAAACGATCCGAATTGTGGAAAGTCAAGTCATGGGTCCTCCTCCAAGACAATGTGCCGGATCATTCCGCATTGTCTGTCAAGAAGTTTCTAGCCAAGTACAGCATCGCAGTGTGAGACCATCTACCTCATTCGCCGGATCTTGCGCCAAGCGAGTTCTATCTGTTTCCTAAATTGAAATTTGCGTTAAAAGGAACAAGAGTTGAGTCCGTTGAAGCAGTGAAAGAGAAAGCGGTACGCGTCCTGAAGAAGCTGACAGAAGACTTCCAACATTGTTTCGAACAATGGAAGATTCGCATAGAGCGTTGTATTGGAAGAGGAGGGATGTTCATTAAAGGTGATAATATGTATGAACTCAAAATAAAACAGTCTCATTTACAGCATCAGTCTTGTTATTTAATAGCCACACCTCGTAAACCAAGACTCATCTGTGAAGAGGACAGAGACTTATTGTAATCCGGTTTAAGTAAGAACTCTCTTGACTAATGTTAATGGACGCTTCTGTACTGTTGATGAAGAACACACGCAAGGGTTGCCTTATATTGAGTTTTTGGCTATGAAGACGTCTACGCACTGTGGTGGCAGATATTGTTGCCCTGTGGCAGCACAACGATCTTAAATGAGTCAATTTTCAGAAATGTTCCTTCCTCTTCGTGATGAAAGTTCTAGATGTGATCTTGTGCAGCGGTTGTAAATATGTGAACGTCTAGATCAAATAATTTTTATACCAAATTTCCCAATTCAAAATGATCTCAAAGACTTAACGAAACACGTTCAGACATCTATCAGTATTAGCATCTGATATCCCCTTCCCATCTGATTGTCTGCCATCTTTACGAATCGGGAAAACGACAACTGCTTGACAATATGTTGTGCTATGATTACGAATTGGTTTTGCTCTAAGAAGTAATACGATGGCTATTGACGACGGACCTCATAAATAAGCACCTCAGTCGAGTGACGAGGTCGACTCCTGAACTGGCGCTTCCCTCTCCATATTTCCGCGCCACACCAACGGAAGGACTTAAGGCCTCGATCATATTAAACGTCATCAGCCACACTACACGACAGGTCTTTCGCAGCATCAGGGCTCGAACTCTCGACTCGACGAAAACAACGCCGGCCTCGAGAGGCCGCGACCATGGCCTCTAGGTTATCGCAGCCATCTCCTAAACAAGTCCAGCAATATTTTAGTTCCAACAATTGAAACAGCTACCGGTAACAGAAAAAAATTGGTAAATTTGCATTCATTAATGTACACTTTATAGACAATATATTTTTCACAACTAAATTATAATTCTATTTTTGCCAAAATGTTTTTTTTTATTTCTGTTATTCGTTGAGAAAATAACAAAGTGAAATATGAGAATGAATATTAATATTTATTCAAATACAGTGTTCGATGTGTGCGAGGTTTCCTATGTTCGGTGCGAAATTTAATTAGAGCGTAGAATTGTTTCCCGCAACATTCGTCAACGTTGATTTTACTTTTTTTTCCCACTACAGAGCAAAAAGCAAACTATCGAATAATTCAGCGTGAAAGAAGTGTTTACTTACGAACGATTTTTTTCGTAGACTCGATATAGATGATTCTAATAAAAAAATTTATCTATTGAGAGAGTGTTACTATAAATTATGTTACAGTTTGCTATGTTATGTTACAGTTGTTAAAAATTAATAAAGTTTTTCATTCAGTTTCAAATCCATTGATATTAAAGTTGTAAGCAAATTATGTTTCACCTATCAATTGAATAATTATATTACTAAATTAATTTATAAATAGTGTTATGTGGTAAATCGTCTTTCAATGCAGAAAAGGTCGATGCAATTAAAAAGCAAGTTCTAACCGAGAAAACCTAAATTTATTTAATCTCTATCAAATACACTTTATTTCCTTTGAACAGGAAAACAATTAGCACAAACATATAAATGTACAAATAGCACCAATTCAAAGTTTGAACTAATAACTGAACTCATCAATTCAAATCACTATATCGTATTAGCACAAAAAGTTTAATAAACTATATACTCTAAAAACTACACTTGATACACGTAATGTATATCGAAGAATAGTCGGGAAGTCTCTAGAAGCTTCTCCTTTCATTTAGTAGGTCTAGTTTTGTCGCTAAAGTCGGCGACTTGGTAGCATTTGGCGACCAAATTTGGTCGCCAAATCCATCCCCAAACAAAATCATCTCTACCTATTTGCCATTACTTCTTTGGGTATCCTTACCCTGTTTGTAAATTTCACCAAACTTTGTTGTTGTATCTTAGGAGGAAAAGTACAATCCAAACTTTAGTGTAACACAGCTCCCAGTCTTGAAAGATTGCACGTCCCGGATGATGTTCTCCTCCATAGGAATTATCCTCAGTGCTTCCACAGTTCTCAGCCGCTCGGTCGATGTTTACAATTTTTGGTTTAGATGTGAGGACTTCTGAATAACAACATCATTTGAAATCTTAATAACGGTACTCGGGCCTTCCCAATGATCCTACAATTTCTGACATACTCCTCGATCAGTCTGCTAAAGGATGATATGATGAAAATTATTTTTAAAAATATGGATCTAACCCGATTCTACAAATACATTTCGGAAGAAAAATATGGTTAGTTAAAACACACGCTCGGGAATTTATATTTGTATTTTGGATTACTTCCGTGGAGAAGTTTTCACAGCCTTGGGGGGTTATTCTTCACACCATTATGTATTTTCGTCATTATGTATGTGGTGTATTTTCGTCACCGGTAAACTTTGTGATGGAGAAGGATCGGTCAAACTTCGAGTGCAAACTAATCTTGCAGATACGCCAGCCGAGGCAGGAAATAATTCCACTCCGCACCAGTTATTAGGCGTTTTTAACTCCAGTGCCAATTAGTTGCGACTTTCAAAACAGAGCTGCTGCAGTACTTACGAATGTGAAGGGAAATTATCAGAAATGAAAGTAATAAAACGCAGATAATAATAGCAATGCAGATGATTATTAACAGATAACCATTTGAAAGCAACTTTACTGATAGGAAGTACTAATTTCGAACTTTTTTATGATGAAAAACAGTTCAACCCCGTTACAATGAACATCTGTGATCCAATAAAAAAATTTACTATAACTAAAAATTCAATCTATCCAATTCTGTTGAACATAATATTGGTAATAACACACAACTTATTAATAAATTGTTCATTACATAAATATTATATATATATATATATATATATATATAATATTTTTCGAAAATGTTGACTCTGTAAAACATATTAAACTTGTTAATCTGTCTTAAGCCGGATTCAGAATTTATAAACATTATATTTTATTTTTTTCTGTGTTTTATTTTTCTCACTTGTTTGTATTATTTTTCATGAAATTTGTAGACAGAGGTGCCAGCTCAGGCATCGCCCTCGTCACTTCACAGGGTTCAAAATTAAGAGGTGCGTCGCCTCATAATTTTAGCCTTAGTGTTGCTTTTCGGTGCGCGTAATAAAAAATCACAATTATTGTTTTTCATGCTTGCGTTTGTACTTTTTAATATTTTACAATCTATCTTCTTGCTGTTCTTATCATAAATTCTTTACAGTCTTTGTTCTCTTTCTTAAATGTTTAGTGGAGTAATTTTCTTTCTTTTTCTCGGTTTTTTGAACTAAAAAAATATTCATTTTTCTTTACTTTTTCTGTTATCTAATAAACTTATATATAAGTTTCCATTGTAATTTTAAGGAATTCTATTTAGCATTATTTTATGTTTCGGTAATTTTTTTAAAATTTATTTGAACTACTTTAATATATTAACGTAAAATTATATATACACTGCTGGTCATTATAATTGCAACACCATGAAAGAAAGCAAATACAAAAAAGATATATTTATTGTAAGTAAAAAATATGGCATGAAGAAGGAAAGTGAAATTAGTAGAAACAACTGCCACCCCTGGTAGCTAAAACTGCCCTTACCCGGTTAACCAAATGAAGTCGAATTTTGTTGGGATGACAGAAACAGGCAAATCATTCGATGCTGCTTCAAGTCTGTGCCACACTTCATCAACCGAATAAGCTGGGGAAAGTGGCGGACAAGTCTCTCAACAACCCATGATTAGATATTTTCAACGGGTGACAGATCTGGGTACCATGCAAGCCAAGACAAAAATTGAATACCCCGTGTATCGAGGAAAGTCAGAATACAACGAGTAACATGTGGTCTTGTCATTGTTGACGAGTAACATGTGGTCTTGCCATTGTTACCATTCTTGTAGGAAGATAGCATTTGGCAGGCCTCGAAATTAAGGCACAACCACTGGACGTAAGATGTCAGAAATGTACCAATCTGCATTAAAATTAGCGTCGATCCGAACTGGAGATGTACATGACGTGTACCCAATGGCTGCCCAAACCATCACACTAGATGCAGGATTTCTATTCCGATATCGAATGCAAGTATTCGATATGCGGTCTCCTCAGAGCGTCCAGACCTTTATACTCCATCAGAATACTGAACGATGAACTGGGACTCGTCTGAAAAGATAGCATTGTGCCCCTCTTGTATCTAGCTTTCTCGTTCGGCACACCAGGTCGCCGTCTCTCTCTACGCTGCATTACCAAGGGAAGCCGAAGTAATGGTCACCGTACTGACAGTCCACACTGCTGGAAACGTAGTCGCACCATTCGAGAGGATACTGGGCGTGCTGCAGACATGCCCATTTCCGGACTCATGATCCGTGAAGTTATTGTACGGTTTTGCATGGTGGACCTCACAATACGTCTGTTCTCTCAGAAGTTATTCATGGGAAGGCGAGGAGATCCTGCATGCTGTTCAGTATGACCCTCAGCAACTCATTGATTCCATATTCACATGACAGTGGTTGGATTTCGACTTGCGCGATGGACAATATCACAGAACGGTAATCCACACTCTCGATAGGCAACGATCCTGCCTCTGTCGAATTCCGATTCTTGATGCTAAGCATTTCTCCTTATTCCAGTCGTAACACGATATTCTGAGCAAATTCAGACCGTACAAAACGTTTCACGATTGAGAAATCCACTACACAACTTTTCTTTTATGGAGTTCTTCAGATGTCGTGTTTCCCTCCTGCTACTTGTAAATGCACTGAAGTACTAATCATTTGCATATATATCTCAACATCTTCTCGCCTTCAAGTGATTTTGACGTTCGTTTAATCATTTCTTGCTGTTGTTGCAATTTTAATGACCAGCAGTGAATATATATATATATATATATATATATATATATAAGTATGTATGTATTCAGATTTTTTTTCGCGGTATCAGCGATGATCAGGATACGTTTGTTCTAAGTATTAGAAAGTGTAGAAATTGTCATGAAAAGCTGCTCGCATCCCTGTTCTATATGTTTGATTATTTTTTTTTCCGGAACTGAAAATAAGTTCCTCTTTAATGAATTCCTCCTTTTTTACCACAATTTTTTTTTTTCCCCATCTCAATGCTGAGATGGCAAAATATCTTTTCAGTTCTATATGTTTACATGAAAATTAAAACAGCCAGTGGAAATAGAAAGGAAGTCGCCATCAGATGATGCTTTTAAGTTCCATTCTACCATTTGTTTGGTTTTTCAAGGGGTGTTTAGAAGTGTGGGGTCTATGTAGTGAACTAGTCGGTTCTTAGAAACGGTGAAGAGAGTGAGGAAAGATGAATTCTATTTATGGGTAAATAGACCAATGGTTCTTAGAAACGGAAGGGTGAATAGAAAGAGTGGGACAGGAGACGGAAGTTTGGAATACTGTCTTTCATTTGATCCTAATATGTATATGTAAAATTAACTTTGAAAAGATAAAAAAAATCTGGGAAAGAAATTTGTAGTTTTTTTTAAGCGGACGCTCATTTTCTCAAGAACGTCATTTTTTTTTTTTTTTTTCTTGGTAAGATTTTAAAATAGCATTAATTAGATAATTCAGTTGGGACTAGAGAAAAAGTTCACTATATTGTCGAGAGTTCACTATACCTTGGGCTCACAATAGCGAGGATCGACAGTTATGCAAATTCAGCCTATAATTAAAATCTCTCACTCAATAAAATCATTTTAACTTTGATGAAAATTATGAGTATTTCTTAAATATTATGCAGATTCATCAGACCTAAAGTTGAAATTCTTATTCAGACATAATTCTCTTCCATTTCGTAGTATTCCAAAGTGCAAATTTTTAAATATGTAATATAATATTAAAATAAGGGAATGTCATATGCATACGTCTTGTTGAAAAACGAGAACAATTTGGTGTAAGTACTGTTAAATGTTGTGGCCGTAGTAGACTAGAGATCACGGTCACAAACATGCGGCCAACATTGTTTTCGTCGAGTCATGGGTTCGTGTCCCGAAGCCATTAGAGAACCGCCACGTTGCAGCTGATACACGTTAAATCTTTCGTGTCTCCAAGCTCTACCGTTGGCGTGGCTTGGGAATTTGGAGAGAGAGGTGCAAGCTCAGGTACCGTCCTCGTTATTTGACCGAAGTTCAGAACTGCGAGTTCCGTCGCCAATGTTATGCACCAATAAAACGCAATTTCCAAATGCAACGTTAATAAACAATCACAATCACCTTTACGTGTTCCAAAGAATAGTCACTAGATGGTGGAATGTGCAATCGAAAAGAACTGAAAATGGTTATAAATATTATTCACTCAGCGTTTCTCTGGACAGGCTTAGACTAGAGGTCACTTTGCTGTCTATTTAGTCTTGACTCTCTATCACTTACACTGCCCAGCGTTTCTTTTCTCTCCTTACACAAATACAATAAATGCTTGTTCCTTCTTTTAGTGTAGGTCTTTCTGGATTTTTTTTTTTTCCATTGCGTAATGTATCCAAAAATTAAGTATTTACATTGCATGAATCTATTACATTTCCGTGAACAGACAGATAGGAAGTTTGAAACCAGTATATTATTTTAGAGGTATATTAATATGCTTTAAAAAAAAGCGGAATGGCTTTCATTAATTTATAGCTTACAATACGTAATAAATTGAAGCAAAATTACACGGAATTTTTTTTATCGTAGCTAATACTATTACTGACACAGCCCAACCTTTCTTTTCAATCGAATTTGCAGAAATCCAAAATGGATTTTATTTCTTTTCTTTTTAATCACAATTATAAATACTTTTTTTTTAATTCACTACAAAAAGAAAAAAATCTGATCTGAGTCTTTGCATGTGCCAAAGGAATTTCAGACAAAGAAGATACCGATTGCATAAATATAATTAAATTTAGAAATTTTTAACAATTCACACACTAAACTAAATTAATACTTTGTCCTTATTACATTCCTACTCGAAATCATCTCAAAATAAATCAAATTTGATTGTATATTACAATAATTAAATAAAAGCAGGCATGAGCATCAGTTTTAGTACATCTTTTTACTAAAACTCGCTTAATTTATCATTGTATAAGCAGTTACGAATAAAGCGATATTTTTGCTATCTTTTTCATCGTATTTTTACCGATGATCACAGCACAATACCTGTCCATTAATTAAAGCTCCATTATAAGTAGATACATTTAAGTCAGAAAACGAAAATTATGCCTTTTTAGTGAAATTCTCATTTTGGTACTTCTCAGCCGTGTATATTTGCTACTTGTTATAGATCAACTGTTTTAATAAAGTGAGTATCTCGAACCCTCGAACAATTAAAAAACAGGTCCAACAATGGAGGAGATGATGAGAAGAGAATAATAATAAACTATAAATAATTTAAAAAGTAGGAAACAGAAAAGTCAAAGCAGTAATAATCATCCACTTGAAGAACCATTTTTTGACAGAGAAAAAACGGAGAGATCAGCGTCAGTGGCAAGTACAATCAGGATTTCGAGGTTTAGATCGAAGAGGCGAAGAACCCCTCGACCAGGCCTACGAAATCATGCAAATGACATTATTATAGCTTTATAACACAAGAGCTGGAAGCACGGACACGCTAGTGGCATCTAGTGACGAAATTATAAGGAAATTTATGCAATTAAACAACACTTTTCACAATCTCCAAATTTTTTTTTACTATTATGATTAATCAAATTTCGTTCAAATCATTAGAAATACATAGAAAAACATGAGAGAAAAATAAATTCAAAACCCTTTATCCGGATAAATAATTTTCGTAGTATTGATTCTATTTTATTGCATTTAGAGAATAAATGTACGTACTTATATTTGTGATAAATGATTTGAATTCCTATTAGATATTTTTGCACATTTCAGAAGTAAGTTGTAGATGGCAAGTCTATATTATAGAACAGTTTGTTGGATTCAGACTAGCCCCTATTGGTCTACTTTACATTGATTAAATCTATCAAATGCAAAACAGGTTTGATACAAGGAAGATAACTATTGAGACAGAAAATTAAAGAAACTTATAAGTCTCTTAAAGGTCAAAAAAAAGCAAAAGACACGAGTTTTGCGCCCTGTACAAGCGAAGAGAGCCTAATTGATCAAACAGTAACTCATTAGACAAAAGCCTGCGTCAATTACACGAAATATAAAGTTATAAACATGATTACCGAGTTCTTAGTCTAATCATCTGCGATAGGTTTCAGCATTTTGCATGTGCAATATTATGTTCATTTTAGTTATCGTAAAAAACCCATTTTCATTAGGTTTACTTAAAATTACCAGTCCTTTCATGGATCAGAGAAAAATATGGACACATTAAAAGTGTTGGCAGCGTTGTATCAAGCCCTTGCTTTTTTAATATTCAGTAATAGACAGATATTCAGTTATTCAATCAGATTCTTAGAAATTAGGAATAGGAGTATTGCAATTAAATTGAAATTATAACAACATAAACAAAAGTTGTAGCAACCTGTGCCATAAATTGGTTGAATGGTTTAACTCGAGCAATATAACTTCTGCCTTAATCTCCGAATTTGGTAAAAAAAACATTTGGAACTTGATTTTTGCCTGTACCTTGTCCGTTATAAAAATATAAGATAATTAAAAATTCAAAGATACGTTGCATTTAAAATTGAGAAGATTATGATTTTTAAGAAAAGTAATAGATAAGTTTCTGAAAAAGATTAATAAATGAATTTAAAAAATGATGCGGGTCAGGACGGCATCGAGTTGGTCTTCCTTGTCTCAACTGAGGTGAAACGACAGTAACCACTTGATAAGCTCTGCCTGATATGCAAAATGCATCTAAATAGTATAAATGTTTTATTGCTAACACCGTTGCTTACACGTATTGCCATCTAGTGAATAAATGAATAAATATTGTCTTGAAGACCATTACAATTTAATAAATAATTTGTAGATTAAAAATTACATATAAATCACTCAATTATCTAAAAAAATACCATTTTTGATAAAAAAAAAAAGTTTTTTTTGCTTATAAAATTATTTGTTGTGTTAATTTTATTATCGTAAATGTATTTTATGCTTCCGTATATGGTACATTTTGTAAGATTGATAATGAAATAATTTCACAAAACAAAAATAACTCATTAGCATTTTTTTTTATAATTTTCCGGTATTTTAGAGATATGTCCGGTTGTAAGTAGAAAAATTAAATTTGATATCTTCTCTGTTTTATGTTTCACGTAAGTTAATATGATATATTTTTTTTTAAAAAAAATTTGAATAGCTCACTTCTATCGACACCCAAATTATGAAGAAGTAAAAATGCT